>JAGFPH010004150.1:115946-127261 GCA_018207615.1 Philaenus spumarius
GGCTGAGCAATGTCCGTGTAACCTACCGCCGCTACGCTGGAGTCACACGTTGCTTTCTGTTTTACTAGAGCCGACCCAGCGAGGGTTGGCGAAAGATTCTTTCTAGAATAAACAACAAATGTATTCATTTGTGGCGGATATTTCACACTAAATAATTACTATATTGTTCTTACTAAACTAAACTTTAACTGTGGCTTGTTGGTGAAATTACGAACAAAGAGATCAAGTATTTGTTTTTTAAGGTTATGTACCTTAAAAGGAAAATACGGTAACCTTTGTTTGTTTGATTGTATGAAACTTCCCTCTCCGACCCCTGCGGTGACTCTCTCTCAATCTACTCTGCCAGTGAAGCAAAAGCAAACAGATTATTGAATACCATGATATTTTCCTGGAAATGATGATTGATTAGGACAGAGGCACTGACACACGCACAGAGTTTTTCCGTGAATGACAGGTGTTTTATATGAGAGATGACAACACTGGCCAGGCGCGGATACAGGGGGAGGGTCATGGGGGTCATGACCCCCCCCCCAAAAGTTTTTAAGGCTTGATTAATATGTTTGATTTAACCCTACAAGCGCCAAATAACACTATACTGTCGTCTCAGCCTGCCGAGCAAGTGGCAGGCAGCATTATTGTATCGTCTGATTGTGTTGAATGTTTCACCCACTATAAATCATCCAATCTCAATAAAACAAAAACAGTTGGAAAATAAATCTTTTAAACATTAATTTTTGTATTTACAAATTTGTTCTAAAACGTATATTTACATTATATTATGTAATCATCGTTTGTAATTATTGTAGTTGTCTAAAAAGATGACGCCGCGCGAGAAACAAAAAGAAAAGACACAAATCTTTTCACTTTTCTAAGGCTCATAATCGTTAGGCAAACTTGTTTTGAAAGAATATAAGGTCACCTTTGGATTCGTCAAGATTTGTACTTTATAACATTGTCTTCCAATAATTCGTCACTCTTATGATTTTTTTTAGATATTATGAAGTTTTCTGTAAACTCTTAAGATTAGACATTTTTTCAACCAATGAGCAAGCATATTTTGTAATCGATTTATCGATATACTTGTACAGTGATGTTTATATGGATTTCGGTGTAAATTCTATATTTTCGTTTGATATAACGAAAACCTGATTTACTGTTCATGGGCTACAGCTATAAGTCTTGTCTGTGAAATATGTACCATTGCGCCGATTGTCTTAGGGCATTTAGCCCAGCCTATAAATAAAAAAGAAGTCTAATTTTGTTATTGAATTTAACAGCAAGCGACATCAACAGTGAATTTAAGGGTAGCACAAGGGCATGTAAAAACAAAATCTATCAGGCAAGGAGCTTTTGTATAAACAAAAATTACAATAAATTAGGATTTTTTGGGTTTTTCGTTAATTTTATAAAAAATGATGAATGGATCACGATACTTCCAAAAAACCTACAATTTTTTTTTATAGACTCTGATTGGACCATTTTTCAATGAGAAAAGTCGGAAAAACGCTTAAAAATTACTATTTTTTAAAAGTTCATATCTTTGTCAATTTACAATATTAAGGGCAGATTTTTCAGAAAATGATTGTTTATCATGTGTTCTTCAAACAGGTAGAAGATGAAATTTGTCGCATTAATAGTTTTTGCACAATTTCAGTATAAATAATGTAGGCCATTATCTTACATAATTTTCCTAATTAACCTGAGTGGCCCATTTTAAATTTACCAAACGGATTCTGAAAGTAGACCTTAAAATCTACAATTCGTATATCTGCGATTTTTTAATAAGGATGATAAAGTATAGTAAAAATGCTTCAGAACATAGTGTGAAACGCGTAAATTTGCGGCCGACGCCGATGGTAAATTTGCCAGAAGGCGGTAGTGACGAAAAGAGCAGCCTGTTGCGTGCAGCCAGCAGTTCTCTTCTCATCATTATGCAAGATAATGGAATACATTTTTACTTTCCTTACCCTATACTAGGTAAGGTAAGTATTGCGATCGACCCAATAATTCGATGTCGAGTTTTCATAATATCTTTACGTTTCAAGGCCCCCTGAGTCAAAAAAATGCATTTTTGGCGATTGGTCTGTCTGTGTGTCTGTGTGTGTGTGTGTGTGTCCGGAGTGCACAGGGCAAACGGCTGGACGGATCGTACTGAAATTTACAGGATATCTTCAAACACGTAAACAATTAAACCCATGTAAATTTGAAGCAAATCGGAGGTGGTGTCTTACCGTGGGACCAATTTTTAGCACATTTTTGGTATTTAATCCAAAACCCCTCTAACGATTTTGATTAAACTTTGCTAACATACTCTACTCAGACCCCCTTAACACGCTATGTACGCTATATACCCTTAAAAATTCGTTGAAAAAAGTTATTACAAAAACGCAAGTTATTTTGTTTGTATCTCCGAAATGGCTGGTCCTATCGACTTGAAAATGGTCTCATTCGATTCAGCGTCCAAAAGAATGTCAAAAAAGATACCCCACTCAACTTTTTCCATTTTTTCAAAAATTGACCCCAAAAACGCCCTTTTTGGGGGCAAAAATGACTTTTTTTAAACTAGCCGTGTTTGGTATCGACCTTGACATTTTTGGGGGTGAGAAATCGATTGAGACCAAAATCAGGTCCGTGGGATTAACCGTTTTGAAGTTAGTACCGCTTTCTTCGAAACGGATACTCCTATTAACTCAAAAATGGTATAATCAATCTCTCGCTCGAAAAATTTGGTAATTGATACAGCATCTATTTTGGTAAGGAAAGTTGTGTGATGTGCACACCAGATGTTTTATACTGCAATTGTGCAAACACTATTAGTGCGACAAATTTCATCTTACTCTTGTCTGAAGTACACATACTAAACAATAATTTTCCAAAATATCTGCCCTAAATATTGTAAATTAACAAAGGTATGAACTTTTGAAGAATAGTCATTTTTAAGCGTTTTCCGACTTTTCTCGGTGAGAAATGTTCCGATCGAGGTTTTCAAAAACCATTTTGTAGGTTTTTTAATTCTCTACAAATGTTTCGTTGGAAGTATCGTGATCCTTGCATAAATTTGTATAATATCAACGAACAACCCAAAAAGTCCAAATTTATTGTTATTTTTGTTTATAAAAAATGCGTAAAAATTTCCTTGCCTGATAAATTTTGTATGTTATACACCTATGTGCTACCTTTAAAGCCACTGTGGATGTCACTTGCTGAAATTCAATAACAATACAAAATTTATTTGTTGGGCTAAAATTGTTTTACGGAGCGCGCCGCTGTATGGACTTGTATGACTTAAATAAGTGAGGGCTTGTGTTAGGTTGTTTTAAATTTAGTGAAAAAAAGTGGTTTTAATGAAGTTATGATTTTAGTACCGTTCCTGTTAACTCTTCAGTAATTATGGTTTATTTTAGTCTTTAATTTGCAAGAAACTCTTGCTCTTTCAAGAAAATATTTATGGCCTAGAAATGCATTAAAAAACTATTCCATAGAGTTTATACATATTGTTTAATTCCCCAGACCCGTTGTTGTTAAATTCTTGGTAATGTTATTTTCGACTTCTTATGACCCCTCCCAAAATGAAATCCTGTATCCGCCCCTGACACTGGCCTACTGAGTGATTTAAGTTAGTAAAAACCATTACTTCGTCATAATACATGTATTATGTTTAGAACTGTATTCTCAACAAATAAAAACAACAACTATAAAGTTTTAGCAGTATAAATAATATTGTAACTTTCGTTTACTAACTAATCCTGACAGAGATTAATACATTAACACGTTCAATACTAAGGACGCACATGTGAGCTTGACACTGAACACTATGAGAAGCGGCCGACACCCAGTGCCTTGCGTGCTTCGCACGCCTACCCCCGTATTGGGACTATTTTCAATACACAGTGCATTGCGTGCTTCGCACGCCAACCCCCATATTGGGATAAATTTCAATATACAGAACATTGCACACTAATTTTAAGCCTATGTGCTTTGGACACACATGTGCGTCCGCTTTAAAATATTAGTAAAATTTACGACGCAGTGGCCGTTTTAAATCAACTTAACCGTACGACTAAAACCTTGCAACTATATAATTATTTACATTTCCATAGAAACAATATTTCAAAAGCTTCCGTTTGGCAAAAAATGTTTGTTCCAATGTACCGACCTAAACTGAAAGCAACTAATTACCAAATTACAACCAGCCCGGCAACGTCAGCTGGTGTTACCGTTTGTAGGTAAAAGAGGTTAATTGAAACTTAAGCTAACAAAGGCCGGCCGAGAGCTGTCGACTGCTAATTGTGCTCCATTACCTTTGTGGCCTACAGTAACAGTAATACAATACTTTGACCTTTGCTTTGCTGATGTCTTTGAACGGATTTCAATCAAACTGTTTTGAACGTGTTAAATAGGCGGAGATAAATTTACCACTGACCTAGACGCTTTTAACAAACATTTTGTAAAAAATCCTACTGCATAGAAACCTTGAACATTAACGTAAAAGGTATCCTTTATTTATCTATTTATTAAACAAATAAAATTGTGTAGTTTTAATAAAATTATTGTTTTTGTATAGTGAGTGGCTTTTCGTATGATAGATGATTTTATTCATATGGTGAGTAGGCTATTTTTTGTATATAGTGAACTATTTTTTTATATAAGCTTAGTAAGATTTTGATTATATGGTTAATGTTTTTTGTTTTAATTGGTGAATGGGTTTTTCTTATGGTGAATATTTTATACGGTGAAAGGATCTTTTATATGGTGAATAGATTTTTTATATAGTGAATGATTTCTATACCGTGAATTTTTGCTTTATATGGTGAATGATTTTTATATGGTAATGGTTTGTTTTATATAATGAATGAGTTTGTTTATATTTTGAATGGATTTTGTCTTTTGAATGTTTTTAAAAAGTATTATAATGAATCAATTTATTGTGTTTAATTGTTTTTTTATACGGTAAAATATTTTTTTGGTGAAAAGTTTTTTATATGGTAATGAGATTTTCATATTGCAAACTATTGTTTTAATTTTGTGAATGGGTTTTTCTTATGGTGAATGGTTTTTTTATATAGTGAAAGATTTCTATGTGATGAATTTTTGCTTTATATGGTGAATGATTTTGATAGTAAACGGTTTGTTTTATATGACGAATGAGTTTTTTATATGGCGAATGGATTTTGTATGGAGAATGATTTTTTTATATGGTGAATCAGTTTATTATTTGGTTAATTGTTTTTTTATACGGTAAAATATTATTTATTTTTTGAGTGGTTTTTATATGGTGAATGTTTTATTTTTAAACGGTTAATGGATTTTTCGTATGGCGAATGGCTTTTTATATGGTGAATGTTTTTATTATATGGTAGGACTAAATGTTTTTTTACATGGTAGCATAAATCTTTTTTATACGGTAGACAGATTTTTAAGTGATGATTTTTTTTGTATATTGTAAATGTTTTTATATGATGGACGGAATTTTACATGGAGAATGGTTTTTCATATGTTTAATGTTTTTTTTATATGGTGAATGTTTGTTTATAAAGTAAATGTTTTTTTATATGGTCTAAATGGTTTTTTTACACGGTGAATGATTTTTATATGATGGACGGAATTTTACATGGAGAATGGTTTTTTATATGGTGAATGTTGGTTTATATGGTAAATGGTTTTTTAATACTGTATGGTATTCCTAAATGGTTGTTTTACACGATGAATGTTTTTTATACGGTGGTTGGATTTTTTATACATGTGGTGAATTTTTTGTATGGTGAATAGCTTTTTCAATATGGTTAATGGTGGATGTTTGTTTTATATGGTGAACGATTTTTTTTTAAACAAATAAACCACCGTTAATTTGAGTAAAACAGCTGTCAGAATTCGTCTTAATTTCAAATTTATTTTTATACTTTTTTCTTCTTATTATCTCTTGATTGATTAAGAAATTATTACTAAAAAACAATTAATCCGTTAATTAATGATAACGTATTGTTTCAATCATATCATTGACGAGATCCTTTGACTTACTGATGCAGTGGAATAAAGTGACTAGAATTTTAGTTATTGCTTTTTGGTATTATTATTATTGCTATTAAATATTATGTGGTTTGCTGGTTTCAGAGGTTCTATTTGGAATTGGTTCAGTAGTTATTTAAGAAATAGATTTCAGTGTGTTAGAGTTAAGGAGTTTTGCAGTTCGTTTAAGCCAATAGTGTGTGGTGTTCCACAAGGGTCTGTTTTAGGACCAATTATGTTTTTGATTTTTATTAATAGCCTTTGTTGTGGATCTTTTAGGGGTACTCTTACGAGTTTTGCTGATGATACAGCACTCTGTTATAACTCGGCTACTCAAAATATTTTAGAACTTGATATGCAATTTGACCTAGATTTAATGAAGATATGGTTTACTTTTAACAAATTAACGCTTAGTGATAAAACAAAATTTCTTTTTTTTTCTTTGAGGGATAGGGGATCAAGTATAGAGCGCCTTATATATAAGTGTGTTTCTTGCTTGATGTTTGTAAGTGCATTTCCTTGTGATAGATGTATGAATATAGACCGTGTAGATAACATTAAATATCTAGGTATCTATATAGACAAAAACTGCAGCTGGAGTGAACAGGTAAAACACTTAAATAAATATATGTTGTCAGCTATTAGAACATTCTATTATCTAAAAAATATTTGCCCGATAAAAGTTATGGGAATAATTTATTTTTCAATTGTACACAGTAAACTGCAGTATGGTATTACTTGCTGGGGAGGGAGTTACTTGTCAAACATAAATTCTTTACTTGTAGCACAGAAGAAAGTTATTAGAATAATGGTTGGACTTCAGAGGACTGAGCACACATTTCTACATTTTAAACAATTAGAAATTCTACCTTTAAGGTATTTGTATATTTATAGAGTGTTACGGATTTTTTTTATTAGAGGTGGCCATACATGTGGCAATATTAATATTTACTCTGAAAGGCTAAGGTTGCAAAATCGGGTAGTATTATTAAAAGCTAATAATGAGGCTTATCGTAGGTTTTTCACATTTTGTTCTTTAAAGTTTTATAATCAATTGCCCTTAAATGTAACTTTATGTAACAGCTTATCTAAGTTTTTAAGTAATTTAAAAGTATGGCTTTTTTCATATGAGGATGTTGAATTCTTCTTTTTATAACTTAAAGGTAATATGTCTTTTTTAGTATTGAATATCAGCTCAAATATATTTTTGTAGAATTTTGCAATATGACGTTTTAAGGCTCTCATATGTATTTTTCTAATATTATTTAAAAGATTTGAATTTAATATATTGAGTTCTAAGGAAAAGGGGAGTCTCGGCACCACTGTCTTTGAGAGGGATGGCATCTCAACACGTGTCATGAGATGCCTAACCACATATTTTTTGCATTGTTTTGTTAATATGTATTAGCCGTTCTTATTGTAATTTAATCTTAATGTTTTAGTTACTAAGCTAAACAAGGATGGTTATATGTATTATATATATTTTTGTTTTTTTATTTTTGGTTTAGTTGTCATTCTGTGACTTGTATTTGTAAAAAATGTGTGGAATAAAAAAATCTTGAAAAAAAAATCTTGAATCTTGGTGCTGCTCTCTGTTAATGAATATTATAAACAGTATTTTTCAAATAGAACAGTGCTTTATTGACTAGGTAAGGACAATTCACAAAACATTGTTACAACATTGCGATATTGTTTTTATGTAGTTTTTCAAATTAAAATTAAGAAATTTTACACGGCCGCCATTTTGAAACGGATCTTGGGATAAAGCTGGTTATTTTACATTAACAAGGCCTCGACGTGATTAAGGACCGTGTCGAGTTTGAAATTAATCGGCGGAACCATTCTACAGATGCAAATTATTTAGTGAAAAAAACAAAATGTAGGAAAAACAGAAAACGAAGCATTTTAGGACCTGTGTATTGCAGGCTGCACAGATGCGAAACAAATTACGTAAGATACTTTTATTGCAATCTGTGGTTGGCGCTAAACATAATTTCTGCCCGGAGCCAAGGAAAGTCTAGATACGTAGCAGCCTTTACCTAATCTGTGATTACCCAGATGGAACGTAAACCATACAGTGCATCGGATAACCAAAGATCTAATTAGCTACGCAAACATTTGCTTTATCTGTGATTGTCTAACAATACAGTCGGCTTATCTGTGATTAAACATCTTGTGCATAATAGTGCAGGGGCTTGTAATTATTGTAACTTAATCTCGTATGGTCGATTATATCCAGTTATGTATAATTAGGCTACATGTTAATATTATCTATTCTAAACAAATACCGTACTTTAAATCGCCGTAGGAAAACAAAATGGAGGCTGTACGATAAACGGAATATTTTACTTCTGTAACATTTGTTTTATAGTCTTAATATTGTATTAGCGTATTTCCATAGGAAAGATGGGCTATTGTAGTGACCCTTATGGTGAGACCTAAGGTCGGGAGTAGTAAATGAGCACCGACCATGGTCCCCAGAACACATATTGGGGTTTATGAAAAATTGTATATGTGTTTTTAACAGCAGCATTTTAAGTCCTATTCGGTCCAAATTTGGTACACACATTGGTTGTTTAAGGGTCTGCTGTAGTGGCAGCCATCTTGGATTTTTATCCCATAAGAGCAATGTTAAATTTCAAACCATTTATTTCGTTTATTTTTTATCATAAAATTGTTTGCAAAGTCTCATTTTAAGCACAGTCACAATACGCATCCGTCTTGCAATTTGCATTTTTACTTTCTCCCCCTTTACCATAGTATATGGAGAAAGTATTGTATTCGTCAAAATTTTCGAGTTTGAGATTTTGGTGGAAATATCCGTTTTGGGTCCCCCTGAACCTAAAAAAGTGGTTTTCGGAGTGATGTCTGTGTGTGTGTCTGTATGTGTGTCTGTGTGGATGTTATCAAACCTAGAGCCTAAACCAGTCGTCCGATTTTGATGAAATTTGGTGTGGAGGTACTAATCCACGGTATCTCCAGGCGTTTTTTTCATTTTTGTGAATTTTTTATTTTAAGGGTAATTTTCCCATAAAAACCCTTAAAATAACGGAAAAATCAATTTTTCTAAAAAACGGCTCTAACGATTTTGATTAAAATTTTATAGTTTATTAGGGACCTAAAGTACTATAAACTGTAAAATTTTAATCAAAATCGTTCGAGCCGTTTTTGAGAAAAGTTGGTTTTTCCGTTATTTTATGGATTTTTATGGGAAAACAACTTTAATACAAAATCACCTCTCCTACCCCACCCTACAAGTCACCGTGAATCTGTTTAATAATTTAAATATGTTTGTGAGAAAGTATTATTGTGCCAGTTCCTCGTAACGTTTATTTTGAAATGCTTTTGATTTTGACATTTTGTAAGTACAAAGTTTGAATTTTTTCCCTAACACAATAAGAAATTAATAACGAAAAATAATTTGCAAGAAGGATCCGAAATTTTATAAAGAATATTCAGTTTTTTTTTTCCAACACTCAATTACAAAAGATAGACTTATAAAATGGTTTGAAATGAGGCAATGTCAGCGCAAGAAATTGCACTGTTTAGATAGGGATATAGTGAGAGGCGTTTGTGTTCTGGTGGATTTCTCGTTTACTGGAGCAGACCCTTAAGTCGCTCGGACGAGTTCGTTAGGAAAATAAACGGTATGAGGAAACTGACACATACTTTCTCCCTCATTATAGAAACTTAATAAAAAAATACTATTACCAATTTATTGTGATTTTTTTATTTTTAACAGTCATTTTCCCATAAAAATCCATAAAATAATGGAAAAATCAACTTTTCTCAAAAACGGCTCGAACGATTTTGATTAAAATTTTACAGTTTATAGTACTTTAGGTCTCTAATAAACTGTAAAATTTTAATCAAAATCGTTTGAGCCGTTTTTGAGAAAAGTTAATTTTTCCGATATTTTATGGGTTCTTATGGGAAAATTACCCTTAAAAATAAAAAATGCACAAAAATGAAAAAAACGCCTGGAGATACCGTGGATTAGTACCTCCATACCAAATTTCATCAAAATCGGACGACTGGTTTAGGCTCTAGGTCTGATAACATCCACACAGACACACAGACACACATACAGACACACACACAGACATCACTCCGAAAACCACTTTTTTAGGTTCAGGGGGACCCAAAACGGATATTTCCACCAAAAACTCAAACTCGAAAATTTTGACGAATACAATACTTTCTCCATATACTATGGTATAGGGGGAGAAAGTAAAAAAACAACAAACAGAAGCACATTTTTCGACCGGAATTAACTATTTGTTTAGACTTTTCGTACTAGAATGGAACTTTTTAGGGTTTTATCTAAAACAAATTAATGTAGGATATTATTCTGCACAGTTTGTTTTACCACCTTATAGCTCGCTCGGTTCTCCCAAAATTGATCAAAACGTAAATTAATAAAAGTACTCGGTTTAAATAAACGTGGGGGCATCTTCTGATCTGAGGCCGATGGCCGAGTTTATACGCTGCGAGCGAAGCGAAGCAGTCCATAATCCAAGGCCGCAAGGTCGAGGCGTAAAAGTGGACAGGTTTCATGTGAGCTGTCAGCTGCCCGTGAGGGGAGCTACAAGGTTGTAGTTTGATACCGCGTGGGGACTGACAGAGACATTGTAGGGGAAACAGATTGAGACGCCCGCTTCCCCCACCACCTTATTGGCGACAAGACCCACTGCGCATCCAAACTCCACAGCTCAGATGAAACCTCTCCAGTCTCCACTTATAAAGCGAGCGTTTCCACTGCGAGTGGAACAAAGCAGCGCGTGCGTCGAAGTTGGAGGCCGAGGTGGGAACTAATTCTACCAATATATTTCGTACACGAAGGCAGCTATTCAGCGCCTTCGTAAATAGGCCAATTTCCCAAATTGTTGGTTGAAACTCTGAAAAACAAAATTTAATTTCGGAAATCCGCTCAACAAATTGGGAAATCGGAATACTACAAAAATACAGGCTTATTAGTGGAATAATTTGTTTGCACCCCAGCCACCAGCCCCGGAGCACACGATGAATCGTTGCGCCGTTTGCACCTCAACCTTGAGGCTTCGGATTATGGACTGCTTCGCTTCGCTCGCAACGCACGAACATATCAGAAGCTGCCACCACATGAATTTGAACCGCGTAATTTTAGGGGTTTTCACGTTTTAAACGATTTTGGGGGAACCAGACTGCTATAAGGTCTTGTAAAAAACAAAATAGTAGGAATAATCTAATATATTTAATTTTTGTACGAAACATCTAAAAAAATTGGAAAACGGTTGACCCTAAAGGCCATCCATGTAACTTCCCGCTAA
>JAGFPH010004151.1:0-16483 GCA_018207615.1 Philaenus spumarius
GAACGATTTTTTTCATGTTTTTTTTTAAAACGAGGCGCTTGAAAATAGTTTTCTGTTTTACCTATCTCGTTTCAACTATAACACTTTTGGATTCAACGACTCAATTTTCGACATTTTTGAAGATATATATTTAAAAATTGGTACAGAAGTTAAACACACAATTGTTTTTTGCTATACTTATTTTAAAAACTATATTTAAAAAAATGACTAATCTGCAGCCGATCAACTGAAGCGTTTTGATGAAAAATCTAAAAAGGTCTAAAATTATACTTTTTTAATTTACTTGTTCTTTTAAAAGTAAATAATGAAAAAGGTTTGTACTCCTTGATCTTGTTTGAATCTATATATTTAACTTGTAAAAAAACTTTCAGGTTGATATTTTGAAAATTTTCTAAACTGGAGCTGTTTAAAATGAATTGGTGGGTCCGGTACTCCTAAAATCAAGAAACCCATTGATAAGTCAAGTGGCTCTAGATCGGGTAATTTTCAAGATAACAAGCTGAGACTCAGCATAAATGTTTAAAATGTATATTTTAACTCCTATGTCATGTTCCAATTCGATATATTAAAATTTGGCCAATTTAGAATGAGCCAACGCTTCATATATGAATGAGATGTCCCCTTTTAGTGATTTCCCCTGCTGCAAAATACATACCTGCATTATCGATTTTTTTCCAGACAAACCATTGCTAGGACGAAATAAATACATATGTCCTTTTTTGTTGAAAAATACTTCCCCTACACGGTGGTATTTTTTATTTTTCTCTATCTTCATCCCAGCTCGAAATATTAAGGGTAATCGAAGAAAAAAATGATAATCGATTTTTTTTTCGACTTTGGGAAATTGATAGACTGGTAAACTGTTTTGTATGTTAATCTACATACTTTAAAGTACTTATAAAAAAAAATCAGCCGTATTGCAAATTACTGGTAGTTGTAACCTATACCGACTGGGCTAATATAGATTAGAAACTATATTTTCCTTTTTTGTCAATATCTCTGGTATCCTTTGAGCTACAGACAAAATTTTAAAAAAACATTGTGTTTTTCATTTTAAATTGCACTCGGGCTTATGAATGGGAGAAATTGCGCAAAAACCTTACATTTATAATAAAAAATAATTTATCGGGAGCTTCAAATCAATTTTGTTCCTTGTTCCGGGGACTGTACCTGAAATTCATTTGTACAGGATTGTAGTAAATTTAATTAGCTCTCGAATGATATATAGCTAAAAAATTACACTCAAGCTTATGGGTGGGAGAAATTGCGCAAACACCTGACATGGATAGTGAAAAAATCATTTATCGGGAGCTTCATATCAATTTTGTTTCTTGTTCCGGGGACTGTACCTGAAATACCTTTGCACAGGATTGTAGTAAATTTAATTAGCTTTCGAATGATATAGCTCAAAAATTGCACTCAGGATTATGAGTGGGAGAAATTGCGCAAAACACGTAGGTCATAATGAAAACATCATAATGAAAACATCATTTATCGCGAGCTTCATATCAATTTTGTTCCTTGTTCCAGGGACTGTACCTAAAATACCTTTGCACAGGATTGTAGTAAAATTACCTTTCGAATGATATAACCTAAAAATTGTAATCAGGATTATGAGTGGGTGAAATAATGCAATTTCCTCTAACTTCGCAATTTTGGTTTGAATCAAATAGGCCATCATTTTGTGTCAAATCGAAAAATAAAAAATCAGTGTTTAGGAAATCCTCCAGAGACCCTTCCACTAAAAGGAGGGAAAACTCCATATACTTATATACCCTTAAATCCCTACTCAAAAACGATTAATTGGTATAACTCTGCTATTTTGAATAGTATCGAAAAAAAAAGTGTATCTGAAGAATCCTACTAGGACCCTTTCACAAAAAAATCAGCAATTTTGAAGCATATTTACTACCACTTATCAATCCGGGAATATAACATATATATAAATTAATTAATTTTGGGTATAGTCTCCAAATGGTCTGAAACGAATAGAAACGAAGTTTTACCCTCCTTCGACGAACCGTTTTCAAGTTAAGTCGAGTGTAATAGCTCTTATTTTCATCAAAAATTCGGCTAAAAATAATTAAGGCTTAAAACAAATAGTACTGTAGGTTTGGACTGACTTTTTCTTACAAAAAGAATACAGACAAGAATTGATTAAAGTGAGAATTATTACTTTATTATTGTGTGCTAATTATTGATCCAAGTCGCTTCGATCTTTACTGCTTATAATTTTGTATATTTCAAGAGTAATACCGGTATACCAAATAATGGACAATAAAGTACATTATTAACTGTAAAAATTTGATTTTTGTCCACTATTTTGAAACAGTGGAGATATTTATTTTATAGCAACCAGGTATAAACATTGCTGTTTACATATGACAAAAGTTGAAATACAAAAAAAAAAATCAGCTTTGAGAGCTCTTTTATTTGTATATCACACTATCTACATTGCAATTTGTTAGATATGGTGTTTTTACTTTCTCCACCCTATACGTAGTATATGGAGAAAGTATTGTTTTCGTAAAAATGTTCGAATTTGAATTTTCAGTTGAATTATCTGTTTTGGTGCTCCCAGAACCACAAAAAATGGTTTAGTGCAATTATATGTGTTGGTGCTCCCTGAACCCAAAAATATTTTTAGTGGAATGTTTTGTTTTGGTGCTCCCGGAACCCAAAAAAGTGTTTTTAGAGTGGTGTCTGTCTGTCAGTATGTATACACGACCAGAGAGGACACTATTGGTCCGATTTTCATGAAATTTGGTACGTAGGTACTAAACCCTAATATTTCCAGGCGTTTTTTTCATTTTTTGGAATTTTTAATTTGTAAGGGTAATTTACCCCTAAAAACCCATAACAAATGACAAAAATGCAAATTTCTCAAAAACGGCTCTAACGATTTTGATCAAATTTTCAGTATTTATAGTGCTTAAGATGCCAAACAAAATGACACCACCCGCTTTTATCAAAACTTCGGCGTTTTATAATTATGGGGAAATGTTTAAAAATAAACAAGTTTATGTTGTCAATCTAGCATCGCGGCGGCGGCCGCACGGGGTAGCACCATGGTAGCGATCACGGCCAGTAATTCAAAGGTCGCGCGATCGAATAATAATTTTACTATACGATTGACGTAGTTAGAATATTATTTTTTTGTTTTGTTCTAAAAAGTAATAAATACAATGATTGAAAACAATATTATTTTGACTACAGTAAGTTGGGAGAAAGTTTGTGTCAGTTAACTGATACCGTTTATTTACTTAATGCACATAATTCTAAATCTTTTATTGTTGGCATACTTTTGAAAAAGTGCTCAAATGGCACCTTGTATAAAAATATATATAATTAGCAATGTTTGTAAAACTTTGGTTTCCAGTAGAAAAATGCAATTACAAAAACCAAAATTTTATATTTAATTCTGCTATCTTGAAACAGGATAAGTTGTGCAAAAACGTTACTATTTTTACGACATTGAAAATGTTTTAACACTCAACTTATGTATTATTTGATATTTCTTCAAAATTTAGTACCTTGATTGACATGGATTAGAAAATGAAATATTTTTCCTAGATGCTTTATGTATAAAATAGTGGAGTTTCAGTTGAAACCAGGTATTTACACTGATTCGTTTGTTTGCTATACACTCCACCACACACATAGTCTGATACACTCTGTATAAGCCAAGTAGTGGAGTGACTTGTTATACTGTATGCAGTGTATGAAACACTATAGATATGCAGTAAAATGCATGGCTTACACTCTTGAGAATAATAGTGATGTTTCATATTATGATTGTAATTAAGAACTCTAAATATGTTAAAATAATTTACTTATTCTTTTTTTAGGATGAAGAACTTTCAGTAGAAGAATTCAAGTGGGTTTTGAGGGAATTGGAAGAGGAGATCAAATGTCCAATATGTTTAGAAGTGTTATCTCCGCCTTTGGTGACATGTGTGAATAGACATTGCATCTGTTCAGCATGTAAACAGAGTCTTCAGTCATGTCCTACATGCAAGGCTCCCTTTGAACAGGCTAAATTATGCCCACTAGCATTTGAAAACATTTTGAATGCTTTCCCCAGATTATGCATTTATTCAGGCAATGGTTGTAATACTTTTATGACAAAAATTTGTATAAAAGAACATGAAAAACAATGTTCCTTTAGAGATGTTCAGTGTCAATTAATTCCATGTAGATGGGAGGGTGCAGCAAATTGTTTACTAAATCATATCAAAACAGACCATCCAGAGTATTGTATATTTCCAAAAAAAAGTGTTCTACGTTGTAAGAACATTAAAACTGATTCAATGAAAAATTTTATATCTGTAGTTAGTGCATTTGACTGTATATTTTGGCACTTTAAACGAATTGATACAGAAAAAGAAAAATGCCTATTGTTTTTTGTGTGTGTTTCAACAGCTCCTGGAATTGATAAAAATTTATATTCCGTAGTGCATTTTTCTTCTAAACATTCTGAAAGTATTGAGTATAAATATTCACAAAAAATATTTCATGAAGATGTGGACACAGAAAATATTTTTTCTAATGAAAATTGCATGGCAGTTCCATTGACTGAATTATCAAATTTTGTTAATACTGATGGACATTTAAACTATAGTTTTGAAATATTTATTAAATAAATAAATAAATCCGAAAAAAATCTCTTTACAAAAAAATAACCTTACAATGCAAATGTGTACATTAATTTAAAACATTTTGTAAAATAATATAGGTACTACATTTGTAATAAATTTGTCTGTGATTTATTTTATTTATTATGACTAACCTGGAGTTAAATACTTCAACCTAACCTGTTTTAAAACAACTAAATAAATAGTTGTTTATTTAAAAAAACTATCTTGAGAATTACAAATTTTATCAAAGTATAAATAATACCAAATCATGCTTGTTGATTTTACAAAATGCTATTAATTTAACCTTGTTAATTATATGTTTGCCAAAGTTAATTTCATACATTTTTTTTATCAGAATAACTAATAATTTTAAAATGGGCAGCTTTTTTATTCACACCTTTATTGAAAACATATTATGAAAGTATACACTTTAGAAAAGTTATTCTTAATTTATCTAAGTGTACTTTTAGTTTTTAAATATTAAAACCCATTTTCTACCAACTTATGATGCACATAACGTAAGAATTTATTTATATTTATTTTGGTCTTGAGGCTATTAAATGATCACTAAATAGAAATAATAAAATTTATTAGAAATTAAAATTTTTTTTATAAAAAATGCTGTTTTATAAATGGAGGGTTCAGTTCAATAGTGAACCAAGTCCACTAAACCCAAGATGGGTAGAGTAAAGGAGGTGGTTCAGACTGAATCCGCCTCTCTTCCCCCTGTGCCAATCGCTTGAGTACGCTGACGTCACCAATGACCTGGTTGACAGCTGCTGCAAGAGAAAATCCTGGTTTTCGTGCCATTCTATCAATGATTTAATCTAGAAACGGGTTAAATATCATTTATTCCACTACCAAACTGTGTTTCAGTGAGGGTATTTTGTACAGCTATCACTATAAACTATTGTATTACTTTTAGCTTACATAATATTCGTTTTGTTTTGTGTGCATTATACTATACTATAGACCTATTCAAATGGACATTATGGTTTACTACAGAAAAACAACAAAATCATATAAAACTGTAGTTTAAAGCAGTCTCAAGTTAAGTTGAAGCAAGGAGGGTGGGTAATTAGGGTTCATCTCAACAGTCATAAAACTGACCCTCATTAATGTCGCCTGAGTGAATCTGTAGCAAAATTGCAATTCTATAAGTCTTAAAAGAAAATGAAAAAAATGATATCATATTTCGTTTCATGATACTTTCCAGATAATTTTGATACCAAATTTGATTAAATTTGGTCAACTTTGAGCTGTACTAGCATTATAAACTTTCTTAGTTGAATTAACATTACTAATATGGTTTACAACAATAAAGCCACAAAAATGCGGAGGCACGGAGGTTTCTACAAAAATCTGTATCCAAAAAGTGTTCAGAGCAAACACTAGAAGTGTTCAGGCTCCATTCGTCCTGTCTTTTACATCTATCAATCAAAACTTTTCTCAAACTACTACTTTTAGGAAATTTGAAGTAACTTACAATGTAATCGTATTTTTTAGTTTGTACATGACTATTATTACATCCAGCAACAGCAAAATGTGTTCCAGGCATTTTTAAAAACTCAAAAATAATGGTGACGGACCTAATTATTAATATACTAAAATACTAATTGACGGTTTTAGGTAGTTAAATAATGCTAACTAAAATGTGATAAAGCGTTCAAATAATAATATATATATATATATAATTAGAATATCAACACTTCTACTTAAAACCAATACGTACACTGAACCAAAGTACACTATACTAAACTTATTTTTGAGAGAAGATATTATTTTACTAAACAACTTAAAAGCGCTTTAATCATCTGCCCTACTTGGAAATAATAGCGAGAACAAGCGTACATGACCATTTACTACATCAGACTGAAGGTGAGATTGTGTCTGTTATTGTTAATCTATTTATGGAACAAGTGCGATGCATAGCAGGTGTGTGGTGCGCAAGGGAGGCTAGGTCAAACGTAACGTCATCGTCAACGCTCAGTTCAGTCTGGCCCACCTCCTTTCTCTACCCATCTTGCACTAAACCTACTTCTGAGATATAAGCTCCCAAAGTTTAAGGGTTATAATTAAATTAATGAATACCACTAAAACTTTGTGTAAATTACTTTTGCTTGGGGTCTTACTTAAATACTGTATTAGTTAGTTTGTCAAAATTTAAATATATTTTGGACCAAGGATGGTATTTAAGACAAAATGCTGGCTAAAAAAAGTAGCTACTACTTTAAAAAGTTGACATTGCATAATTTTAAATTCCTTGCAAAAAGGTAAGTTCCTTTTAAATCTGTTTGTACTATGAAGATCTGACATTATGCTTTTGCCATTATAGCAATTCCCACTACTAACGAATTTGACAACATATTTGATGCCCTGGTTATAGTTCTAAAAATGAGGAATTGTGACTAGGTTAGTGTGTTTTCTGCTGGATACATTAGATTTACCGACATGGCAGCTCAGTAACATGTAATTCTTCAATGACAGGCAATATGAGTTCATCACCTGCAAAATCTTTCAATAGTGGGAAGAAAATAAGTATAAAATAGATACACAAGATAAAATGCTAATATCGCTTTTATTAGTAATTTTATAAAATATTCAGGATGAAAATTACAGACAAATAGTTTGGCATAGTCATTAAAACTGTCAGCACATAGAATCACAGCTTTTTCTCTTAGCTTTGTGAATTTTAAATTCAAAGTTCTTACAACTAATTACATTTAATAGTATAAATTGGTTTTAATAATTAACATACGTGTACTTTTTCGTTTCATATACTAAATAGTTTTGGTTATCATTATTGGTATATAACTTTTAATATAATACAGTAATTAATTGTTTCCCCGATTCCTAATATATATTCATTTTTAATGGTCAGGTTTGAAAGTGTAAACTACCCTTTCTATGTAATATAATATAATTTAATTAAACTTTTACTCTCCTTTAAACATTTTCATGAGAGTGTTTCCATTATTATAAATTATACAGAATATACTGGTATTTCTTTATTTGTTATAAACTTTATTACGTTTATTAACATGTTCAACACCCCTCACTACAATAATGAATTACAAAGAGTATAGCCTATTTACTATATCAAGTAGCAATCAAATACATACTCTTACCACAAATAACCTTGAAGTAAAAAAAACTTATCTAGGGTCACATTTACACAAAACACGATTTTAAAGAAATCATGCCACATTAATGATTCCTCATTACACATGTCTTGGGTTAGCCATCTTAAGATTGTACTTCTCTGGTATTAATATCTCAACATGATTCTATCACCAGTTTATAAAATAAGATGCTTTTCGTTCTATACGTTCTGTATTTTTCAACACGCATGATCACATTCTGTAGATTCATTTAATATTTAGAATTAATATTAAGCTAATTTATTTTTCACACATTGATTTTTTTGATATGCCAATATTAGATGTACAGTAAATTCCAATTAAATTAGAACCCCTTTCATCCGCTCTGGGTTGGTCCGCCGCTCCGGTTGATCCTACCGTGCTCAGTCAAGCCGAAATTAGTAACTTACATCCCGTTGCGCCAATGTTGTTTACTTGATGTTAACGCTTGTCTGCTTTAGAGCTTCATCATCGTATCGTTTCTGTTGTTGTGTGTTTTTTGTACTGTACTGTGCAGTTTTTAGTGCTTACTGTTCGATGGTTTTATGTGTTTGTTACAGTGGTGTTTTTTCAACAGATCAGGCGTGAAACGTTGATAATTGGAAAACCCGTCATGGCATCCGGTTTGTTTCAGCGGATAATTTTCTTTATTTTCTGATAATCCAACTTTTTTTGTTTTCCAACCATACCCCCAGTCCCAAGGTAACGGATTAGAGGGGTTCTACTGTATAATCAAACTCATTATAATATCTGAATGTTTTATTACAAAACATTGTTTCAAACTGAATCTTTGTAAGCACTTGGCAATTCTCTGTGTAGGAAATTTATGAAATACGCTTCTCATAATATACATTTTACTTCATTCCAAATATTATGTATCTTCTTCTTGTTTACTTTTTCTTTTATCAGAAGATTTGCCTTTCCTAAAAGAAAACATACAAACAATTTTATTAGTTACTGTTTTGTTTCAAGAAAATCTATTTGATTAAAATTTGTATACATTAATTTTATATATAGTTTTATTGACGGAGAATTAATCCTGGATCCATAGATCTAAAATATACTTAAAAAAGTAATTGAATATTCAAATTTTAAAACTACAACTTAATTTTATACAGTTCAATGAGGTAATTTTATTAAAGAGATAACCTTGTATTGTATATGCAAAGGAACTGTAATCTTATGGGTATCAATAAACAAATTAATGTTGAAACTAAAAATGACCAGAACACGTGGACAACAGTAAACAGTAGTAGTTGAGGAGATGACAACGGGCTCTTCAGTTAGTCACATCTTCCCACATTTATAAGTTAGGCTTTCAATTAATCAAAAGCCTTATCAGAAAAAGTGCCATGTTTTTTTATGAAATAATGTATTTAGAGTTTTTTCAATTGATTAGAAAATTTTGTATTTCTTAAGTTGGAATAAAACTTTTTTCCTATATGTTTTATGATAATTTAAGCTGAAGCTTTACAATCACTAATAATCAAGTTTAAGTTTGTTGATTAGTTATTTCAGCAACATTTTTGTCAAGCAATTCCCAAAGTATATTTTCATTATTTCTAAAGAGATATATATTTAGGGCTTTATAAAAGTAGTTGGCTTATTACAGGCTAGTTATCAGAAATTTTCTCAATCACTCACATTTTAGCAATACATACAATGAGTTCCAAATAAAAAATTTTTCTTAGGTCCTGTTAAGTTATGGTACTTTCATAATTGTTAAAAGTTTGTCAATCATCTCAAGCAATGCAGTTTCCAAAATATCCCCCTGCTTCTTTTTTGCAGTATATTCTTTTTAAAATTGTATTCTGCGGCCTCCTTATAAGTGTCATAGACAAGATAACATTGGTTATTCTCCAAGAAAATTACCAACTTTTTCAATAAAACTTTGAAGAGAAATGGTCTTGTTAGTATGAACCATTCAGAAGACTAAGATCAGAAATGTAAACAAACCAGATCTTTAACTAATCTTTAAGTAATATAATAAGTAACTTTATATTGTTGACCTCTTTCGTTTATTTATTTGACATATTTTGGGATGTCTATCCTATCATCAGAATCTCTCGTTGAGGGGAGATCGTCAAAACATTTCGTAAAAACACACAAACACATAAAACAACAATACATTTAAATCACAGTTCTAGATGTCGACTGCCTGTCCATTATCTGTGCCCACTCCGATGGTGGGAAATAATGAATTTGAATGTATTCTGTTGTTTTGTTATTGTTAAGTTCAGAAAATGTTTGCTATTGTGAGCACAGATTTATAATTTAAAATAAAATAAAACTTTACTCACATAATATGACAAATGAAAATTTGCCTTGGATCACACTTTGCTGAGTAGTGCTTACTTTTATCATGACACACAATGTGAACCAACCGTAAATTTTGTGAAGTAAACAGCAGTGTATAAAAGTAATTCCAATTAATCATGAGTTCTTTAGTTTCTTCTTCTGCCGCTTTCATCAATGTAGGAATAATGCTGCGAGATCTCTCGATGCTAAATTGGAACAATAAGTATAGGAGAAATAAAAATATACTTGTGCATATTTACAATAAAATATATTTATTTAAAAGTATATCTTTTAATATTAATTTTAAAAATTTTGCTGCAAACTTAGGTTGTTCTTTTTTTAATATCAAATAAGCAGGTTATATAATAGACATTCTTAGGTCTATGTCATTGATTTCTGAATTATCTGTGTTTTTTACCAAAAAATATTAAAATGAAGATTCAATTATTTCTTATTTGGGATAGAAATGTCTATGAACATGTATCTTCATTGCTTAGTGCGCAAAAATTAAATAGATGAATTAGTTTAAAATAGAAGCAGGTGTAATTTTTTTTTAATAAATCATTTTATACAAAATTTACGAGAATAACAAAATTGTGTAGTTACATGTTTACGAAACTTAGGTGGTCTGTCAGGCACAATCTCTGATTATAATTTGAAAACATTAGTTTTTAATTTGAGCTCTTTCTCGATAAACATTATTTTTAAATGATATTCTTTTTAACATTCTGCAGCTGGTGTCAAAACACACATTTTCCAGCAACAGAAACTTAGCCTTTTCTTTTACAAAAACTGCACAACCTACAGTACAAGTCATATACAGCCAAATGTGACACATGGTGATTCTGATAACAAAAAATCAGGATATGAAACAGTGCCATAAATCACAGCCAAATTGTTAATGAGAGTCATGATAAGCCTACAAATATGTACAAGTGGTGATAAAATATAAACAAGATTAACTTTTTTTGTAAATGTTGGTGTAAAAAGTAGCAAACTACACATAATTTTTCAACAAAATCTCCCTTTTTCGAAATACATTTTTTTTTCTAGCAGATGGGAGATTTTTGATTCTGGCCCCGCCAGAGAATAAAAGGAGTCAACTGTAACGACCCCTGTATCGTCTAGGAATATTTATTCTCCTACTGCTTCTTTAAACGAACCAAATAGATGAAAATTGCAGGATAGTATATCAAGGGTAAATCATTGGATGGTGGAGTGATTTGACCTCATTTCATATAATTTTGTGTAAGTTAGAGCTGCAGTGTGGGGCCGAGCGTTTTTGTGGAGGAGAAAGACATTTTGAACCGGATGGTCACATCTTTTGGAGCGATAAGCAACCTTTACCTCGCTCAGAAGCTTACACTATACTCATTGCTACACATAAGCAGCATTTACTGCATGATGCTACTGCAAGAAATTAATTTACAAAACACCACGGCAGTTAAAAAACATTTTCAAGCTCTTCGGCAGCTGATAACCGAGTCTTGGCTTTCATGGGAGCTGCCAACTTATGGGGGGATAAAGATTCCTTCCTCTGCCCCTCCATATTGGAGTCAGATGTGTAATGATGGACTCAAGTTTTGCCTAAAATGATGATTCTATTTAAAAATGCAACCCCCCCCCCCCCTTCAACAAACTGTACCGAAAGCTCTCAAATCCCCTGCTATTCTGTCAAAAAACGAGTGACCCGTCTGGCAAATACTCCATGGAACCCTAGGTTTCTTGCCATGATTGATTGACAGTTCTCAAAACATATTCCAATCTGTGCTGCAATTTAGGAAACTGTTAGATATAGACCGCCTTTAATAAGGTTCCAAATCGTGCAAATTTTCTCCTCTGTAATGCTGATTTTCAACCCGTTCATATCCTTCCTCGTGTCAGGCAAATAGATGAGCTCTTGAGCTCCGAACGATGCAGTCAATATTTTCAGAATTTCTGCTGGTTATACGCCTTTATGAGCAAGAAAATGATCATATGTTATGCAGTAGAAGTGTGCATCTGTTGCAATCTATATATAATAATTTATATTGACTTTTTGGGGGTCTTAATCAAAGTGTATGTCATGCAAGTATTTGTGTGCATATTTACATGTGTAGACATTTTGTCCTGCATGAAATCTCACAAATAATAATTTATATCGACTTCGTTGGGGTGTCAATTAAAGTGTATTAAGGTCAATAACATCTGAAAAAGTTAATCAAATTCAGACAAACTTTCTTCTAAATTAGCCTCCCATTTTTATTTATGCATGCACATTATGATCGAACCACAAAAAGCTCACGAATAAACAAATGATATCGATTTTTTTGGAGCATATTAACATCAATATGATCTATAAGAAATTAGATACATTTTGGTAAACCTGTTTTTTTAGAAATGCCCATTATTATTTGGGCATACATATAATGATAATCTCAAACTAAATACTATAAAACAGTTACATATAAGTACACTGTAAAAGTATTAGTACATTATTATTAAAAACTAGCAGTGCATGTTAACATTGTATTATATTTGTAACAATCCAAATATATTAAATACAGTATATAGATAGGAAATCAATTAATTAATTAAGAAGGAAAGAGTAAAACATATGTTTAAAAAAAAGAAGAAATTTTCAGAACAACAAAGAAAGCCTATTGAAAAAAAAGATTAATGAATTAACAAAAGCAAGCAGTCACCAAATTGGTCTGTGCTACACATTTTAGTAATTGAACATTTTTCGAATTGATCTTAACTATTGAAGACATCCAATATGACTGAGAGAAGAACCTCAAGTCCAGATTACATCAAATATAGTTGAAAATCCAAGTAAAACGTTAAGAAAGAAGTAATAACATTTGGTGAGACCTTTCCGATTATAAATAGGTTAAGTTGTGATTCTTGTATATATTAGTGGTGAAAAAACAGACTATTTATAAACTATAATCTATTGAACATTATTTCAAACACAAACAATTGTAAATATAATCAGAACTATGAACTCAGTGTTCTTTACTATGTAATCGTATTCAACCATGTTACATCCTACCAGATAACCTTTCATAACCATTTCATTACCCATACAGTCACCTTTTATTTCTTAAAGTTATAGGCCTATATATATATACTTTTATAATATGTCTTTCTTGTTAAGACTAAATTAAGCTTGGGAAAAGACGGCACCAACCTACCCCGAGATAAGTTTACTGATTATTAGTTGATGAACAATAATGAACATTATTTTTTTAAATCATAAATCATTTGTGATATATTTTATGTCAAAACTATTTTCATTGATATTGCATCTTTCTTTGCCTGTGATTAAAAAACCCAGATTTCTTCATTATTAATTGTGTCATTAATTATTTTACCAGATACAAGCTAGATAAAACCTATATTAAATAATATAATTTTATTATTGTGATAGGCCTACGCTTATATTTTGATAATCTAACTTCATAAGTGAAGCTTTCTATAGATAACTTTTATTATAACAAATAAATTTGTTATTGTAGCTTGGCACCCCAACGTGCAGGCTTCATAGAAAAGTTTAAATTAAAATTAAAAATAAATTACTAAAAAGTGTGTTGTTGTATATTGATTTGAAAATGACTGAATAAAAGGAAAAAAATTTTAGCAGAACAAAATATAAGGTATCTCATTTATTGTTATAACTAGCTCAGTATGGGAATCAACGATAATGACTAGCTATGCTAAACTTGCCTATAAATAAATATAGAAACAACCAAATGAAATTATATAACACTATTCAGAATATACACTTCAACAAACTATGCAAAAAACACACAACATAATACCAAATTATGATGATGATTACATAAATTCTACAACAAAGATTGTGCACAAAGCTAAAATAGCAGAAAAACTTGGTTAAACATTGACATATAACTTCTATACAGCAAAAAAAAAAAAACAAATTTGAAATACAGAAAATGTTAACACCCATTTAACGTTAACCAAAATGTTGTCAAAAGCAGAATTCGAACAACAATCTCATTCAATTCAAGTAAATATAGAAGCTAAAATAGAAAAAAAAAGAAAACTATTAATAATAAAGTTTCAAAATCAATGGATGCCAAATTTAAGAGTGTCAACAAAGAAAATAGCCTGTTTTTAAATAATCATACATTTTCACCTAAAATAGTGAATAACAGACATCCAATTCAGTAGCTCCAATTCAGACATACAATCAATTTACTCATAAAGGTCTAAAGTCTAAAACATAAAATCCTTCCAAAACATGCAAACTTCAAACAACCCTTGTTGGCATTGAAGCATCAATAAAACGTTAACCCAAAGATAAACTATGTTCCGAGTTTAATCAGCGATAAGACTGAGAAACTAGTAATCGAAGTTATGATGGTAAATCCTATCATTTTATCAACATTTAGCTAATAACCTAACTAACTACAAAGTTATGTACTCCAAACTACTACACCAAATGATTTGAGAAAGTATAATTTTCAAACAAAATCAATCCTTTAAAGAACAGCTTAGATCCCATACATAAAAATTGAAAAACAACATCAAACTCGTATCATTCGACCTATCATCAAAATAACAGATACCATGCACTCAACAAATCTCAAGAATACCAAAAAAACAGACACAGATACTTCCAACGAACTGATACAACCAATATCGAATAGATTACAACAGAATTACTTCCAATTCAATATCACATATTACGTGCAAACAGAAGGGTTCTCCACTTTCCAGCATCATGGCTGAAATATTCTTAAGCCACGTAGGAAATACCCACATACTATTCAGACTAGAAAAATGTGTGTAATTTTTAATGTACCCATAGTAAGTGTTACATGTAAGTGTTTTGTACAAGTGTTTATTAATAAAAAAAACAAAGCAATGATTATAATTTTTCATTATATTGGTTTAAAAATGCCTGAAGAACAATGGGCGAAACGTGATGCAACCAAAGAAGAAAAAATGACTGTGAGCAGAACAAAAATAAAAGGTAAGTTATTTATTGAATGTAAACAGTTCAGTAAAGCAATCAATAATAATTAATTATAAGACTCAAACGAGACTCTAGAATCTTTTATTTGAACCTCAAATGACAAAAGAATCCTTTAAGATCTAGATAAAACTTTCATAACTACAAATTTGAATTTGAATTTGAAATGGGTATGGAATTGGTAAAACTACAAAATTGATAAAAATTGGTAAATTGGTAAAAAGTTCATCGGAATTGATAAAACTACAACAAACTAGGTAAAAAAAAACCCTCCAGAGGTTAGCTGCTTCAAAACGGTTAGTAAAATATCCTACGGTAAAATGAATCGTCAGAAATATATATATTAATAGGGTTGAAATTTAAAACAAAAAACCCAAATGTGCCATGGTAAATATAACAATGAAATAAAAAAAACCTTTCATATTTTTGTTTATAATAAGGACAATTTTGTTTCATTTAAAACAAAAAACACGGAAATCGGCCCAGTAGATCTTTAGAAATTGGTGTCAATAGATTTGTAATACAAAACCAAATAAAAATAAGTTGTGATACAATTTGATATAATTTATGAATTACTATATCACTATAAAAACAAATAAGTACCCTTATAAACATAACGACCTTTGATAATTTTAAGATAATGAGTACCTTTTCTTTCATTTAAAACAAACACATAAACATCGGCCCCGTAGATCTCCAGAAATAAATATCAATATAAAACCAAAAAACCCAAACAATGCCCTAATTTAACAACAAAATAACAATGACATTTGATTTAAGATAGTGACAACATTTTCTTTCATTTAAAACAAACAAAAAACATTGGTCCCGTAGATCTCCAGAAGTATCAATAAAGTTGCAATATAAAACCAAAAAATCCCAAAAGTGCCATAATAAATATAACGATGAAATAACAAATGACATTTGATAATTTGAAGATATTGACAACATTTTCTTTCATTTAAAACAAACCTCACAAACATTGGCCCCGTATATCTCCAGAAATAAGTATCAATAAAGTTGAAATATAAAACTAATAAAACCCAAAAAGTGCCCTAATAAACATAATGATGAAATAACAAATGACATTTGATAATTTTAAAATAGTGACAACATTTCTTTTCATTTAAAACAAACCACACACACATCGGCCCCGTAGATATCCAGAAGTAAGTATCAATAAGATTATAATATAAAACCAAAAAATACCCTAATAAACATATCGACAAAAAAACAATGATATTTGATAATTTTAAGACCGTGACAACATTTTCTTTTATTTAAAACAAACCACAAAAACATCGGCCCCCTAGATATCCAGAAATAAGTATCAATAAGGTTATAATATAAAACCAAAAAGTGCCCTAATGAACATAACGGCGAAAAAACAATGATATTATTTGATAATTTTAAGACAGTGACAACAT
>JAGFPH010004151.1:30260-42835 GCA_018207615.1 Philaenus spumarius
TCTTTTCTGTATAAATTCTGTAATTATTATTAAAAGGGAGGGTTTTTGATTTTTATTTTTGGGGAGGGCTTTTAAATTCAACTTAATAAAATATATATGTATTCTTTTAAATCTGAAACTTTTCTTGTATTAAGGGCATATCAATAATTTCATTTTCTTGTATTAAGGGCATATCAATAATTTCATTTTCTTGTATTAAGGGCATATAAATTTTTTTTATTTTGGTTAATAAAGCCAAAATTTACATCTATTTCTATGGTTTATTGAGCTAACCTCTAGGTATCTTGTGTATTGTGAGTGATAAGCTGAAACATTCCTACGTTTGGTGATATTTAAATTTTTAAAGGTAAGTTTTGAACAGTACCAATCTATGTGGCCCAGTATTGCTTCCGTTCCCTTAATTATTCTTTGTAAGATTGGTACAATTATGGTACAATCTAGATAATAAATTTGATTGGTCGATTCCTCTCCCACCCCTATACCAAGCATCCACTAAAAACTACCAGATACAAAGCTTTCTGTTCCCAGCCAACGTCCAGAGCAGGCCATGAGTTTACACTAAGGTGTTAATATTTTATTTAAAACCTTAATTATTTCAGTTGATGTTTGGGAGTACAAAAGCACCCCCAATACTTTGAAGAAGATATCAAACACTTGATACACACCTTAGCTACTGTGCTGGACTCACGACTGTGGACCTGGAAAGAATGCAACCCGCAAGGCACAGTGCATTGGTTTTGCCCTGTCACTTATTTTAAATGCATTTCTAAAAACATCGGTCTGCATCTCTTCTCTTGAAAACACGGAAGTTCTCTTTATTAAAAATTAGTAAGTGTGTTTAACAATAGCATTGAAGGATGTTACCGAGGTGATCCACTAGGATTTGAAAGTCGGCATTTCTGAGAAATCGGAGGGTTGATAGTTCCGCAAAACATATTAGTGACATGGCTAGTACAGCCGTGGCCAACGGCACCAGTCTTAGCGCCTGTAAATCTCAGGTCCACGCTCGTGAGTACTACACAGTACATGACCATTTTTCTTACAAATTTTACAAAACAACTTTTTGCAATCAGTTCGACAATCACCTACTTTTTGGTTACCTTTTCCACATCTGATACAAAGATTATCTATACCGAGAGCTTGGAAGTCAGGTCGGTTACTTTGAGAACTTGACTTGTGGCTATAATTTTGTTTGAAGGTATTCTTTCTCTGATTTGACTTTGATCGACATCTAGAATAGTTACTGGAAGCGTTGTAGATTTTGTTAGTAGTAGTGTGAAACATTGGATTTATGGAAACTTGACTGATTGTTATTTTGACTTTGAGTGAGCTGTTTGCTCTCTATTTTTGAGGCTTCAAGGGCTATGGCTTTGGTTAGAATATCGTCAAAAGATGACAATTTTGATTGCATTTTCTCTTAACCAGTTACCTCTCAGACATCGAATGAATTGAGCTCTTAGAAAAACATCGGCAATTGATAAAGTTTTTTTCACATTCACATTTAGTTACAAATTCACAATCTGTTAAATCACGTTGAAGATCAGCTACAAATTCAGATACTGATTGATTTTCTGTTTGGTAAAGATTTAGGAAATAATGTTGGGAAACTACAACACTTTTCATATGTGTAAGCATTTGTTTGAAAGATTTTATTAGATCTTCATAGCTGAATTTATTTACTGGTTTTTCTGGGCCTAAAAATGAAGCTAGGCTATTGTAATTCACAGATCCAATTAAAACACACAAAAGTTGAGCTTGTTTTTTTTTCAGTTATATTTTTCATTAAACAATAATTTTCAAAACTTTCTACATAGTTTAGAAATTTTTCCTTTTTAGAATCAAAGTTTTCAAGTGGTATTAGGTTAGAAGTTGACATAGTTTCATTTAGGCCTACATTTCCTTTTCAATTTACTATCGTTGAAATTGTATTTATGAGCATTTGTTGCTGCACAACCATAGCTTCCATAAATTGTTTAAATTATTCAGAATCCATCTTGAAATTATGCAAGTTATTTGAATCTACAGGAATTGAATTAGTAAATAGTTTGAATTAGTATTTAAAAATTGTAACTGTTAATATGGTTTGACCTGAAGGCTAAAAATGTTGCTAATCTTAGCCTAACTAGCTTAAATCTTCTGGCTTAGTTTGGTTAGTTACATATTATAATTTACCATGTGATAATTATAATATTCTTCATGTTTCTCCTATTAATTTATAAATTGATATCCTCGTCGCCAAAACTATTGTGTCTTGAATTGGTTAATTAATTATAACAAGATATTGTTATAACACATTTTTTAATTAATCTTGGCTATAGAGAACAGAACTTGAACATAACAATGTACTAAAACTATTGATGAATAGTTATTTACATATGACTATTGTCTAGAGTATAAACATGTGATGCAATAAATATATGATATCTACAATAGTTAACTCTACCTATTGTTGATTGCCATAGTTCACCAATTATCTCCAAGAATAAAAAGCCTACATTATCCATTTAGAGAGAGCATGCCTCACTGCCTAAGAGAGACCTACAATTTAATATTCTTTTTAAGAGGATTAGATTCAACAATATTAAGTGACTTGCAGGAAACTTTTAGATTTTTAACAATATAAAATGAAAAGCTATTAACCCTCCAAGAGCTAAAGTCGCATTTGCGATCATTATAAACCAGTTTGTAGTGCTAAAGTCGTATTTGCGACTTTTCTACAGATGTTTTAAAAACGGGTCTCAAGTCATCATTTTTCATTCAATCTGAAAGTTTCTTATAAGATTTTGTCAGAAATCGATTACTACAGTACAGTATAAAGTTTAAAATCGATAGTTAACAAAATGTAATCATGGCAGCATTTGTAAAGTCAGCTGTTTTAGTGCACACATCTGCATCTGTACTAGACGTTTCTGTTTCTTGTAATGAACCACAATAATTTGTTTGGAAGAGTAGACCTAGAGTGTTACAGTTTTACATTTTTTTTGTTCAGCATGAAATTGTGCAATTCAGCATCTTGGAATTTATACAGTGACATTTTGAAATTATTTTTAGTGGGTGGATATCTGAAAAATAAATTTTAAATTTCTAAATTGAGCAAAACAAACAGCTGTGAAAATCTAGGATAAAAGTACAACAATTATATTAAGATTAAATACAAAATTCTTGCTTTTCTGATTATAATGATATATAATAAGTCCATTTTTACTTTTAGTAACAATTTTATACATATTTTTTTATATATACATGCATACCGCCTTAAAAATGCACTGAAAAGTATTGCAGTCAGCTCTTGGAGGGTTAAAAGATATATAGCTGGCAACTTCACAAAAACCACTCATATATTAACCAGCTTTGATAACATTTTTATATTATATTGAATTAAAAGATAAAAATATTGTCTTTTAACTTTTTTTTTCATTCCATATTGAAAAATGAAACTGTTTAAAAAATATTATTATTATTATAAAATAGTCATAGTTTCAAAATTTAGATATAATTTTATAAAATTGTAGGCCTATGTTCAAATTTGGGTTTTATGCATATTTTTATATATCAAATTAAAGATAAAAATATTATCTTTCAATAGCTTTTTATTTCATATTATTGATAAATCAAACAGTTTAAAAGATATTAATATTATAAATTAGTCATATGTTCCAAAACTTAGATATAATTTTATAAAATTGTTAATTTATGTTAGGGATGGGTCGATTCTCGATTCCAAAAGTCGATTCCACCGATTCTCGGCACTGGAATCGGCATCGAATTGATTCCTGGAAAGTCGATTCCGATTCCATCGATTCCGAGCTCGGCCGCCACCAATCTCTGCAAATACGTTCGGTACGCCGATTGCCGCGACCTCGGTTTATATTTCCTTGTTATATTAGTCGTTACATCCCATTTCATTCCAATACGAAGTATTCGGAGAAATTAAGTACCACAGTGAATGTCCGCAAAAAAATCGATGCCCGAATACAATTTGTGCCAAATTGATGCCATTGGTGAAATATTATTTAAAATAAAATGACGAATGTCTGCAAAAGAATGCGACGTCCGAATATTATTAGCACTTATTTTATAAAACGCCGGCATTCGATCGCAATTATACAACAGCGTATGTCCGTGAATAAACCTACTCCCGAGAACAATGGAATGTCCGTATAAGAAATTGTCACCCAAATACAACTAACCTAGTGTGGGGTATCGTTTTATATGTTTTTGGGTACGCGAAAACCGATTTTGACACTTAATTAAATCGTAGGGCTTCACGATCACGTTTATGGATAAAAATTTTGAAAATACAGTGTCGGGTAACGTATTATATGTTTTTGGGTACGGGAAAACCGATTTTGACCGTTAAAAAGTCGTACCGAGAAAACCGAGAATTATGCGTGATTTTTATGTCCCTTGGCTTTCCACCCAGGTTCATACAGATAGAAAACAGCTTTTTTTATACTGTATAATGAAAAATGTATATATATTTATATTTTTTTAAAATTTTATAATGAATCCAAATCAGCAGTTTTATTTAAATTCCTCTTAGTTCGATAACAATATTAACAAATAACATTAAAGTGAAAAAACCATGCAGGTAAAATTAAATAACAATGTATACTTTCCTTTACAATTAGGGTAATTGGAATCGAATTAACAAATAACATTAAAGTGAAAAAACCATGCAGGTAAAATTAAATAACAATGTTTACTTTCCTTTACAATTAGGGTAATTGGAATCGATGGAATCGGAATCGAGAATTGGGAATCGATTTCTTGGAATCGGAATCGGTATCGGAATCGATAAATTTGAGAATCGACCCATCCCTAATTTATATCATTCTTTAATCTATCCTTTTAGTCATCATGGCTCACATTCAAATTACTGGATGCATTTTTCAGCAGACATCATTTTGAAAAACTTTAAAAACTAATTGCACTTAAATTTTGGATATGATGCAGCTGCAAATTTGCACTGCTATGTAGCAAGTTGAGTACTACTAGGTAACGAGATAGGAGAAAGTCACGTAACTCTCATATAAACCTGTATTCATCTCGATAGCTATCGGGAGTTATCAGTGACATGATGTGTGGATCGCATCATAAGTCCTAAATAATTCTTCCTATCCGATTGAAAGTGATGCAACCTTTTGCAGCAAGTGTGCACTGGGCCTTAATATGTATTAATAATGCCATGCTTTTTGTGTGCTTAAGCTAACCCAGTTGTAAACCAGTTATGACTTCTACAAATTTAAAACATCTTATTTAGTACATTTTATAATAAAACCATGCTTTTTGAAACTTTTTAACTGAAATATATTTCAGAAAATATGTTTGAATTCTAAAATATTATTTCTTAATTTATATTTATTATTTTGGGGTTTTAATCCATTTTAATCCAAAGAGACAAGTAGTAAAAATACTACTTCACGCTTTCTATGTATCACGTAAGGAAGAAAGTTGCCAAATTTAAGCACTACTTCATAAAAAGTTATAGGAATTCATATTAATTTTCTTAGGGTAGTTAACCTATTTTACCTCTGAGAAATGTGAGTGTTATAAATTGTCTACTGATCACTTAATAACGCTCAAGATACTGTCTTCATCCTTTATAAATGATTAGCACATAAATTAACAATTTTTAAAACTCCCCTACAGCTGAACAGACTTTTTTGAATCATAGCTAAGAACACTCTCGATCAAGTTCCCTTTCAAACAAACAAAAATTAATATAATATTACGTTGATAGTAGTTACCCCACTTTCCTTAGATAAAAGTATCAAAATGCAAGCATTTTCAGTTTTTTACTTATAATCTCATAAAAATATGTATCGAATAAAAACGCTCTAGCTTCATTGAAAGTTATTAATATTATCATCACCAATCGAGTGTGATTACTAACCCTATGTTCACCCCTCAAATGTAACTTAAATGCGTAAAATTTATGGAATTATCTGCCACTTTTGCTAATTACAAATGTTATGTTCATCAGCCCATTTGTTATTTAAACGACTCACCACTAACCTGCCCAGAAAAGAAAGTTTGAAGGAAATCGGTTTAGTAGTGAAAATTTAACAAATATCGATTGTCAGATTTGACTCAGATAAACAGAGAAGTGACATTAAATCAAACCATGTAATAATATTAATGCATTTCACACAAATTAAGTTCATTTAGATTCTTTCCGTAAAATTTTTCTGTTTGTTGAATAATTTCTAGATATTTTTAGTTTACTTATTAACACATGTATATAAAAACAATAGCATACAGATGACTGTCGATGCCTAAAATTGAATGTAAACTGAATCAACCTAAAAAGCACCTAAAGTACCATTTGTTAACAACAATTATTTAAAGTATCATGTCAACTTGTCAGCCCCAAGAGTGCGGACATTTTATACACTTTTCTTAGCCAGTCATATTATTTAGTACAATAAACTACATTAAATTATTAACAAATATATAAATGCCATTAAAGCTCGACCGTTCTTAATCACATCATTTTCACTATCCCTGCAATAATTCTCTGCAATGACTAATACATCAAAAGATCTCCCAGCTGATGATCTAGAGAGCATTTTTATGTCAAAGAAAATTGAAGTTGTATCAACTACATTAGATTTTTCACAATGTTGTATATATCAAAAAAACTCAGTGGTTCTGTGATATAAATTAATACTTTGTTTGTACTACGCAAAAATGTTAACCCTTTGTAAAACAACATCAGATCCAATTACAGACTATACAACGGAATATCTAGAGGGTGGGACTAGAAAGACTACTGCTTAAATTTTAAACAGTTTACACATGAGTTTATGTAGTTTTTAAATTGACTACCAACAAATTACTAGGTAATTCAAATGTATTTTAGCTACTTCATTTTTATCTTTTATCAATAATTCTTTTACTAAATAACACATAAATCAAATTATATCTTTTGAAAAAATATACTTCAATCCAAAGCCTTAAATCTTAACTTACCTTAAGGGCTTTTTGTTTTAACTTTACTTTAACATTTTGATGATCTTAAACCTTTTCTTAATTTTGAAATAATCATGTTACTCAGCAATGAAGGCATCATTAAAAGGAAAAGAATTCAATTTTTAATTAATGTTTTTATTGAAAAATACCATTTCATACATTTATGAACGGTGAAATTTAAAAAATTGAATAATAATAAGAACTACACATGTTCTAATTTCAATTTTCTTCTTCTTCTTCACCTTGTCTTCCAGTCGCTGTAAAATTTTAAATTCCTCTCTTTTCTTGTCTTCAACAACATTTGTCTCCAATTCTTTCAGGATTTCGGGGTCAAAAGTTCCGTCTTCATTGATATCACTCTGATATGGTGAAGCATTAAGACAAGCTTGCCCATTACACTGGCCGCAAGCTAAAGAGCACTGCAACCCTGCTTTCCTGCATCCACATCTTGAACCACAACCATTCTTGCAGTTGCAGAAAATTGTGTTAAGCAATTCCTCCGGAGATGGTGGATTCATTGTCATAACAGGTTCCATGAATTCATCACGCATTATCCAACCCCAATTCTGGGGTTGTAAATTATGCCCTAACCAAGTCTGAACTTGATAATAAACATGGTTGAAATGTTGGTGAGCTGCTGCACTCGTTGGTGGAAGGTTTGATAACTGCACAGGTTTATTCAGTTTTGTTAACTTAATGAAGTGTGCATAGCGAAGACGATCTATACAAACCTCAGATTTTAGAGCATTATAGATTGCCAACAAGGTTCGCACTCCATTCTCAAACAATGATTGAACCGGGCAGTTTACTTCTTCAAATGCTGCAGCAATTTGATCCAAATTCGGAAGTTTCTCGAGAGTTTTTACAAATGTTTTTTCCTTTTCTAAAGAGCGCAGAAGTCGTGTCACAGCCACTTATTGTGTGCAGAAACAATATGTGTTTTTTAGAATGAGGATATTTATCCAAACTTTTGGAAGAGTATATTTTAGTTTTTACATTTCCTATGCCAACTTTTTTAACAAAAATTTCTTGTTGATGAGATAGGGTACGCCCAATTAAAATGACAAGCAAATGTATATCTTCTCCTATTATAACAGCAGTTTTTTATGTTTAGATTCATCAATGGCTGTTTCAATAATAAGAACATCAGCATCATCTCTGGCCTGTTTTGTTGTGATATTAACAGCTTGTAATTTTTCAATAAGCATATTAATTAGATTTTTTTTATTATTTCGATTTGATAGAAATTTTTCTTGGGTAATAGGTACAACCATGGTTTTGCCGAAACAAACTTCATATGTTTTTGAATGGGCAGTAGTTCTTCTCAGCTGCTCCATTGCTTTTATGTTTTTATTATAGTCTGAATATCCTTCAAATACAACAACAATTTCTGAACCATAATGCCTTTGTAAATAATTCACTTATTTATCTAAAATAATAGAAATATTTATAATCATCCGTAGTTACCAAGATACGATTCAAAACTAACGAATAACAGTCGTTCCTTTAAAAAGAAACAGGTCGTGAGTATGCAATTGAACATCTCTCCTTTCTTGTCTGACTATCAATGGAAAGGTTCGTACTATACAATAGAAGTCCGTTGTCCCAGGTATAATTTTTAAAGTTTTAAAAAAATCTAAAGTTTACGAATTTCAATGAAGATGTACTTAATTATTTTCTACTTAAAATGTAATTAAAGTATTTCCTTTAATAACTTTAAAATTACATGAGTAGGTAAGTGTTATTAAATGAATAGATACTGAATTATCGAAATAATATTAACTATAACATAATAGCTAATAAAAAATGCAAATTATTTAGAATTATACATTTATCAATAATTTACGGTATGTTTTTAATCGGGACTACAGGTTGACCTCGAATGATATCTAAATAGTTAAACACTGCGCGCGCTCTGCCCTCTATCTCGAAAATGGTTCGAGATATCAAAAAAATGTATAAACAAAAGTTGCAGAGAATTTAATCCTCTACAATATTTATAATAAATAAAAATAGCATAAAACTCACAGGAAACGAAATATTTGCAATAAATGTGTAAAAAATAGATTTTTTGACCTTTGAATATCTGTAGTCGCGGACACCCTACAATAAGTAGGTTTTGAGACAAGTTTTAGGATGACAAAATAAAGGTTTATACAAGTTTATAGATGACTATCTCTCATTCCGAGATACTTGCCCTCATTTGACTAATATTCTTGGACTATTTCACTTTTTTTACTGAGTATAAGCTGATAATGCATAAGCATTTATGCCAATCTTCCATCTCTCTTTAGAAAACACATCCAAACCCATCTCGATGCTTTGACGTAGCATTTGTTAAAAATGCTATGTCATAGCATAATGTAGGTCTCTTTAGGGGATACTCCAGTTGAACTTTTACTTTTTTTAGCGCAAAAAACAATAAAGCATATTTTGAATCAATACCTGGCTTTCATAATAAACTGTATCACATCAACACTAACAAAGTTCTAAGATCTGTTAGGACAATAAGTTTATCTTAATACTGTGTAACAATTCAATATTTCCCTAATTATAAATACAGCAACCAAAACTGTAGATATATATTAAAGAAAGAGAGAGATAGAAAATCAATTAAGGAATTTCATTCATTCTCGACATCCCAAAGTCAACACGCCCGACATATAGCGACAACTATGCGCAACACGGTAAGACAACGAATATTCACAACTAAATCACGACTTTTAACCCAATTTTATTAGCGATTTTACTTAGCGAACCTCTTTACCTATACTTCCTATATCAAAACTATTCAAAATTAAATCATCCATCCAGGCAAATTAGAATATTTACGCAATACGGAATCATACGGCGAAGTTTTACTTTAAAAGTCAGTAAGAAACTAGACCGATAGGCATATAAATCGACCGGAACACGGCAGAATAATTTCGATAACAAGTAATATACATTCTTATTAGAAAATTCAATAGGACCAGCGAAAAGAACCAACCTTTTTACATCTCAAATGTCTTTGGTCGAAATCTAAAATATACACCGCTACGCGAGTAGAAATATAAAACCTCAGCCAAGACCGTCAAAAGCTAATTTCCGACAGACATATTGCCTTACGTAAGACACGCACATGATTGCTGTCACGCGTGTGATTGGTCCATGCATTTTGTTACCAAATTGGATTTATGTTAAGAAGAAGAAGTTTACATTTTAGAAATTAGCTAATATTTGTAATAAAGAGTTATTTAAGTGTTTTTTTTTTTTTTTTTTTTTGTAATTTAACCTTTAAAATCATATTGATTTTATTATGTCACATCGCTATATGTCAAAACAAGCCAATACACCAAGCAAGATATTATTCCACAAAATAACACCTCACAGCTCCCAAACACATATCACAAATACAAATCCAAATCCAAGAAGATATGTTGATTTACAAGGCCTTAAGATCCATTTCCTGAAAAGATGAGGAGCAAAAAGAAGCCAAAGTTAGTTGTTGAGTTAACTGAACAGTTACTGAACAGTTGATAGAAAATTTTGCTGGTGAACTTTTTGACCGAAGAAACCGAATTTGAACTGTTATCTCAATAGTAATTGTCTGCGTTACCTTTTAATCCTAATAAGTATAGTGTAGTGAATTTTATTAATACAATTACTGAAATGTTACCATAATTTGTACTGAAAATAAGTTAACAAAACTTTGTATGTATCTTGTGTCATTAAAGGACACATTTTTTGACATATCTGACATTCTATGATTTTGGTGGGCTTAGAGGGGTAAGGCGGGTTAACAATTTCAAATATAAAGGTAGGTTATGTAACACCTACCTTTATAAAAGAAAAGCTTATTAAAAGAGAAACACAATGGTGCAAACTAGAGCTTAATATCTTACTTCGTTTTAAAGTAATGGACAATCAAAGTTCTGGAAAATAACATACAACCTACTTATTCATAATATTAACAAATTAATAACCTGCTTCGATGTTATGTTAACAATATCATTTTCCAGAACTTTGATTATATATTACTTTGAAACGAAGCAAGATACTAAGCTCTAGTTTACTCAATTCTGTTTTATATCAATAAACTTTTAAATGGTGTATTACATGACCTACCTTTATATTTGAAATTTTTACCCCCTACGCCCCTAGAACCAGCAATGTTAACGAAAATGGATTTTTTGGCGTGTGCAAGCATTTTTTCAAAAATTCGCCAAAAATAGTAAATGAACCCCAATCCAAAAGTGTTCCATAGCTTTTTTTGTAGGGAAAGGTTCAAAGCATTTATATATGCCAGTAAAAAAATGATAGATGTAAAATTTACAAAGTTATTAGCTCAAGAAACAAAACATTTTCAGTTACGAAAAATAAAAGTTCAACTTTAGGTCTACATAAAAAGTAGTCAAATTTTGTTGTAATTTTTTCCATAAAATGTAAAAAAGGTTTGTAATTTAGTTCTAAATAGAACTGTACAAAAACATTTATCAATTTCAAATTTCTTATTCTGAAAACACCAGTTTTTCTGTTCCAACTACAAGGGAGCTAACAAAACTAGGCCTGGTTTAAAACGCAATTTAGGAATATTTGCTTTGCCCAAAAATGAAATATTATTATAACAAAATGTAGAGAATAAATCAAAGAAAAGAACTGTATACTTGTATATTACCTTATCATAAAAGTGTTTTACTTAGAACCAATTGAATTACAAAAGTGAGGACAAATATCGAAACATCTCATCGATGCTTCATAGGCAGGCATCCGCCATGCTGTTTAGACGGAGAATAACCATTGAGATTTGAAATTGATCGTTTGTTTGAGAACTTGAAATGGTGTCTTTCCCATGATGCTACAAGACAAACCGTTGACACAAAACATATTTGGTTCACATGAAATGTTAGCTTGAATCATTCTCTACATTGACATATAAAAACATTTCTAAAAATAGACTGGTTTGATAAAGATGTGACGTGTATAAGTAAGGCTGTTTATTAGTTGGAAATCTGGCCACTTGCAAGGGTCTACAAAATTCCCCCTAGCTTTAGAACTGTTTGACTGAATTTTGATTGGATGACAGTTTCAGATAGTGGAAGGTAAGATGAATCAAACGGTATATAGGTTTAACTCAGAAAAAATACTGGGCGGGCTGTAGGGAGGGACAAAGAAACTGGAATTACGCCCATATAGGCTTGTTACGTCACAGTTGTTCTGACAACACGTAAATGGAAACGATGATTACACAAGTAAATATACGTTTTAGAAATAAATTGTAAATACAAAAATTAAAGTTTGAAACATTACCTTTACAATGGTGTTTGTCTTTTTGAGATTGGAAGATTTTTAGTAGGTCGAATATTCAATATTGTATCACTCGTTACAAATGTGTTGGAGTGACGGTACGTTTTGTACCGTCTGCCGGTTCTAGGGTTAAGCCCAACAAAATCATAAAAGGTTTAAAAAAATGTGTCCTGTTATGCAACACAATATAGATATATACAAAGTTTTGTTAACTTATTTTCAATAACAAAAATAATAAAGACGGTTAAAGGGACTTTACGAACACTCTGTAAATTGCAGATATAATCCCTCACCTTTTATACTACAGTTTTGTT
>JAGFPH010004151.1:42845-64170 GCA_018207615.1 Philaenus spumarius
ATACTACAGTTTTGTTGCTTTAGTGAATGCATCTCTATTTGTAAATTTATATCGCTATAATAAATTCAACTGTTTAATTAAGTCATTGTTTACTATATGTTTTCATTTCCATCTTTGTTGAGTTTCTAGATAATAAAGTCAGATATCTAATTTTAGTACAAGATTATATAACTACTTATTTGAATATAATATATTCTAAGTTCATAATGATTTTTGTTTTCAATAAACAACATGACTGTTTACTTTCAGAGTAAAATACTAATGCCAGTTTAGGTAGAAAGGATTTTGTGCAGAGCTCAATATTTATTTATAAAATGATCGTTAGATTAAAATATGTAAACTTACAATACACAACTACTAACCAATAAACCAATCCGGATCTTCAGACCGTAAACTTAATTTTGTTTTATCTTCACTACTTTGTGATTTACTAATGGCATTAGCAAGAACCTGTACTTTCTCTTTTAAATTTTCATCAAAGAATTCTTTAACTTTTTCTCCTGACCTTAGTATATCAATGTTAACAAGTTTCAAAGCATTGTAAATTATGTCAGCACCTGAAAAAAATACAAATTTACTTTAACGATGTTCTTATTTATATTAGTAGTTAATCTATACTACTTTACTATATTATTGTTTGTTTTTCCTTAATTTCTTTACTTGTTGCCAGTTAGACTACCGAAGATGGGGACCAGCGTAGCTACTTATTGTAAAGAGGGTATTTGTTTATGACATAATCTTGAATATTTTACGTGATCTAACTTTTCCAGTTGTGTTATAAATTTCTTCTGAGTGACATTATTTTACTAACATGTTTGATCAAAATAGAGTTTAGCATTGATAAATCTGAACAAACTAATATAATTATTATATGTGTGCCTTTTATTGCTTATACTGTTAATGTTTTTTTTAAGATTAATTCAAATAATATTCAGAAGAAATGTTGCAATGTGCAATTAAAGGCAGATAATCGTTGCAACTGGGCCTCAATTTGGCTTTCTTATATGATAGCATCACAGTGTTGTGACGTATATATAAATTTTCAATAAAATTAATGTAGCCACCACTGGTTTTTTTAAACTTCTTGATTTTGGTACAGCTGAGATTTTGTACAAGCATATGTACAACTGAAAGACATTAAAATGAAATTAATTATACTTTAATGGCAAAAACAGAGTACAGTCGAACTTGGTTTTAACGGCTTCAGCTAATGCGTCAACTCGGACATAGCGTCTTTTTTTTACGTCCAGTCAAATGTTATCTTTTACGTTATTATAAACCTCTGTTTTAGAATCAATAAATATTTTAACCACTCGATTGTAACGTCATAAATCTAAAAAATATTTTACTTTAATTTCAATTAATAATATTTTTAAATTATAATAATTTGTAAATATATTATACTGTAGAAAACATCACCAATTAAGATGGATGGCACTGAACAAATAAATGTACTGACAGCTGTGTGTAACTAAACCTATGACCTTGCTGGGAAAGTGTTAGGACAAGACAAAGGCGCGGGATAAACCACTCAATCGTATACCCTGGCGAGATATTTACTTAGTTGTGATCGCTTCCCAGGCGAATGCTTGCGATATATAGTGGCCATAGCTTATCAGCAATGTCCATGTGAATTGTTACTTAGGAGGGGTGGGAGAGTTAGCAGTGTTGCTACAGTGGAATCCCCCTTCACCGACTTTGACGGGACCATCCGGAGATTACATTTTTCCACATTTTCAACCTACTTTCTGTGTGTAAAACATTAAAAATAAAGTTTCAGTTACTCTATGCGCATAAATAAACGTGTAAAAGAAATACTTAGTTGGTTTATTTCGCGGTTTGATTCTGATAAGGGAAAAAATAGGCGGCCCGACATCAAAGGAAAGAGGGACTTCTAACATTTTTTTAAAGCCGCTACTTAATTTCTAATAGATGTTTAAGTTGTAGAAAAATGTTCTAATTTTTATTCAAAAAACAAAAATTAAATATTGTACATACAATAGGGCTATTATTTTCGGATATCCCAGGTTTCCTTTGACCCGAGTTTGTTAACCGGGATTTTACTGTACTGTAGTTTTAGTGTTTTTTTAATTACATTAATGCTACAGTTTGTTAATAGTACACAGAACATGTATTTAAATGTTTATCCTAATTTTTTGCTCATTAAAACTGTACACACTTAAAAATGTTACCTAATTTATAATTGTAGGTGACCTCAGCTCCAATTAGCTCGAATTACTGGGACCCTACTTTACATTAAAAGAAAAGTATAGTTTTTTCTTTTTAATAAACATCATGAATAATGTTGTCAATAATAGTAATACTGTATAGTTCTTTGTCCATTCACTCAAGCTAACAAAAATACAATTTCCTGTTGGTACATCTTTATAAAGTCACTTCAAGACGTAGCTTCAACATTCGTTCGGTCCCTTTCTTGATACTATATTTTTTTTTATAGTCGAAAACCTGGGTGGTTATCATTGCCTGGAAAACGAAGAGCATTCGTGTAATGCTTATAGACTTAATAAGTAATTGAGATAAATACGATCACACACGTTATACATTTCTTTGATACTATAAACAAGTTTAACTGTATATTTATGTAGATCAATTGCTTAAGTCAAATTTCCTGTTTTTTTAAGATTAAATTCTATCCATAAGAATAATTTGAACACAGTAAAAATTATACATTGTATGCACATTGAATTATAGTGGTAATGTTTTACTATACAATATTACTATTATTGACAACATTATTCATGACGTTTATTAAAAAGAAAAATCTACCCACTACATAAAAGAAAAATCTACCCACTACATACTAACACTTTGGTTCAATTAAGAAACACAACTTTCTGCTGCATAGACACACTTTCTAGAACAGTTTTTGAATATATAAAAATTAAATTTTTAATCGCGATTTTGAAGTGCTTGAAAAATTAAACTTGAACTCGAAAACTTATAATTAGTATGTTTATTAAATCAAACATGTTTCAACGACAAAGTTGCCATCTTCAGTATTGCACATACTACAATAATCAAACAATTACAACATCAACGATATTAATAAACATATTAGTTTTGAGATTCTGTTTGAAGTTTTGTTTCATAAAGTATATATCTTCTCACAAATCAAGCTCAATATTTATTTATAATTCTGAAAAGATATATTAGAAATCACGATGGGACAAGAAATTGTATAGGCTATTTTTTTCTTAAATCCCCTTAATAGCTTTTGTATAAAATGTTTTTTTGTAAAAAAAATAACATCTTTTTTAGTATGCAAATTTAGAAAAATCATAGTGAAGATACAAGAGATTTCTGCTTAACTCTATTGAAAGTATAGCAATGGAATTATCACACATAAGTTATCTAAAAATAGGATAATTAATGCCTTACTCGTTGAAATGTTTTTTTTTTATAATTGTTAAAAAATTAATTTAAATACGTAAAAATAATATAACTGACATATAAAGACAAACATATCTCTCTATTTATAACTATTTTAGGCCAATAATATAAATACCCATGAGCATTTCCTCATTCTCTTGCCTAAACAGAAGTATAGTTTGAGGAAGAAGACTGTGAAAGTAATCTTCATTATCCACCAATGTCCCATCTTGAAGGTAAACCTCAACTTTTTCACTTGATATCTAAAAAATGTGTAATAAAAAATTTAATATACAATTTTATAAAAATATTCAGTAAAATTCAGTACTGTAAGATATATAGCGTAACTGTGGTTATTAAAAGATAACAACATCAAATATGACTTCCCTGTGCTTTTAATAAAAATATCATTCGATTAGAAATTTATTTAGCCTATTCTACTTATCACATATTATTAGTTGTTGTTTATGTCTTCACTAAAATTTAAAATCTGTCGTTAACAAAATTTACGAATTGACCATTAGAGAAATCCAACATTTATGGCTTTACATTTTCATATTAACATCATTGTTCATTTTAAATAATGTGCTTTGATAAACTTCAACCAAAAATAACTACTATAGTTTGTCCGGAGTTTTAAGAGCCCCAGAGCATTAAGCTACTCTCGCAACCCAACGTGCACACACCCTCACAACCGCTCCACCTGCCGTACCTGTTGTTTAGAAGACTTACGTAATAGGACTTGGTCTGCAAAACTGCTATTTTTTATTTTATGTTATTATTTTTGTCATTTATGAATTCTGCATTTTATTTCATGAAAATAGAATCCAAACACGAAATGACTACAACATTCCTTACTGTATCTTACTGTAGGAATAAAGGGGTCAAATGATCAAGTCGACTTTGTAATAGGCCTACAGTAGAGCGTCAATAATCCGAACGTCAATAATCCGAAACGTCAAAAATCCGAATGCATTTCAAAGCAAACCCTGCAAAAATTTCATTTTTGCAAATTCCAATTGCGTCATTAAAAATTTCACAAAAATCTTCATCACAGTTTGACATTATTATCTCTTTTTAAACATTTCTTAATATACCTGCTTTCACATGGCCTCACAGCAGACTGGCTGTCAGTATGTCACGCTAATAAGCTGCTTTAGCACTAGCAATAAACAAACAGCGTGTTTGTCTAAAGGTCTTGACCGAGGCGGGGCGCGACAGGACAATGACCTTGGCTTGTCTATTGTTAGCTGTTTAAGTACAGAAAAGTTATTTCAATTTTCTTTGTGTAAAGTCCCTGTTTTTTTCATACAGAAAGTTCATTAATTTCTCTTTGTGTAATCATTATAACAGTGTGTCGTAATACAGCAGTGTACTGTACAGTATTTTTTTCTTTTTCGATTGGGTTAACTATAATGTACAAGTCAACTTTTAATTATGTAGGCTACTGTATACTGTAGTTGAGAGTTACAAGTGTAATCATGTTGGCCCTACTGTACATGCAGATTCTTCTAAATCATAATATGTAAGTAGTCTTACATACTGTATTGTAAATACATTACTGCTTGTACTGTATAACCACTTTAATCAATTAAAGGGCATATATTTTAGCCTTAATGGCATTTTCTTGGTTGTTTTCAAAAATCCGAAAAAATTGATAATCCGAACCCCCTCGGTCCAATTAGTTCGGATTTTCGACCCTCTACTGTATCAGTTTCTTAAACTTTATTTTAATATAAAATAATTAATAAAGTAAATAAATAAATAATATATATATATATATATGACAGTAATTGTTAAGGTCAGGGCAATTCAATCAAAAATCAACAAAAAACTTCCAACACATCCCAATAAAAAATTATTAAAACTAAAACGATAAAGGTATTATTATACTATTAATCTAATAACGAAAATTACTGCTCTATTTGAATTTAATATTTTACAATATTAATAATAATAACAATGTATTATTATACACACATTTTACACATTATAGGCTACTACATTTTTACCAGCCTACGACTGTATTGTTTTTTCTGAATTACTTAAATAATATAAACTGTTTGCTCAAGTATTTTTAATAAGCAAACAGATTGTTTTAGCTGTAATAATACATTTTGTATTTATTAGCTCTTTTTAAATTACTTAAATAATGTAGACTGTTTGTTCAAGCATAGTTGATATTTATATATAATAAATGATATATATTATGGTTATTAATAAATTGTGTTATAATTGTGTATAAAAATTATATAATGTATATAACATGTATAATGTAACTTGTATTTAATGTATGTGACGTGTATGTAACGTAATGTAAAAATATATATAACGTAAGCTATATGTGTGTATAACAAATAATAATAAATTGTTTTTGTTAATTGTTGATTGAATTGCCCTGACCTTAACATTTAGGCCTACTGTCATATATAGGCCTATATTGTTTATTTATTTACTTTATTAATAAGTGTATATTAAAATAAAGTCTGAGAAACTAATATTACAAAGTCGAGTTAATCATTTGACCCCTTCATTCCTAAGGAATGTCACAGTCTATTTTCATGAAATAAAATACAGAATTCAAAAATGACAAAAATATTAACCTAAAATAAAAAATGTAAAAAAAATAGCAGTTTTGCAGACTAAGGCCTAGTATATGAGTCATAGAAACAATAGGTAGAGCTGGCTGCGGGTGTGTGAGTATCGGGGTGCGAGGGTAGCTTAATGCTCTAGGGCTCTTGAGGCTCCGGACAAACTATAATTTAAGGTTAACTAAACCTAAAATAAGTGTTCCAGTTAGATATTTTTAGTTGCCAAAATTTGTAGAGAAAACACTTGCTGTGAAAAATTGACATGTTTTATTATTATGTAAGGTCATAATAATAAGTAAATTAATGTAAGTTATTAATTACTGTAATTTTAGATTTAACTTATGTACAATCATTTAAAAATATGATAGACAATTTTGGTTATTTGAATTCAGTCGAACTTTAAGGTTATAGGAAAAACAAAAGATATTCTTTAGGCTTGTTGGAATAACAAAAGTGTTGCACGTTTGAGTCAAAACCATTTGTGCTGCTTGCCACATTAAACAACTAAGCCACATTAAGTAGACGACCCCTATCTCCACTCGTCTTTTCCATTGACTTGGCTAAGTATCTCAGTTGTATTTAAAGGTAATGTAGGAAAAGGAAGTGTTTTTTTTGACATGCTTTGGAAATTAGATTACCGAAAACCATCTAATACAGCGGAGTTGTATTCTAGCATGTACATAGGCATAGATAAAATAACTTTGGATAAGCACTTTTAATGTGTTGTACAGTGGAAACTTGATAATTCGTCATGCCCAGGACCAGAGGGGTGATGAATTATAGAAATAGACAAATTATAGAATAGGTTTGGAAAATATTATTTTTTTTAAACCAAGTACATACCTTTTTACTCCATTTATTGCATTTACATGTATTTGCATGCACTTATTTTACAGTATTACTCTTGTTGAAAAAGTATAATCGTGCTGTCCTTTCGTAATTACTAAATTACGCACTTGCCGCATTGCGATTAGTTTCGAAATGTTTATTATTGCTGTTCATACCATTGAATGCACTTTGTTAACATGTCTTCTACTTCTTTACTACGAACAATTTGATAGTGAGAAGTCTCATCTTCATCATCTTCTTGTCTTCGTTGGTGTCCTTGTTGACTACTTGTTCAACTATCTCGTCTTCGTTCAAAATCTCGTATCCCAAATCTGAATTATCAACATTTAACCAGTCGTGTAAGTCACATTCTTCTGTTAGAAAAGTACGAATGTTTTCCCATACATGAGCTACTTCACATAACAATTGTTCATTTTAAACGTTGTCATCTTCGTTAGCTTCATCTAATGGCCAAAGTTTAGTCCAACTGTGCAACAATGTTTTGTTTGGAATGTTATTCCACACGTTGGCAAAGTTGAAAATTGTATTTTTAATTGTGTAATTGTGAAGTCCTCTATATTAAAAATGGAATCACAAGAAATTACATTTTGTAGAAATATATTCTGGTAGCGAAATTTTAAACTTTCAACTACCCCCTGATCCATTGGCTGAATGAGGGAAGTTGTTTCGCAGAAAGAAATACACACTTTATATCTTCATGAAATTCTAGTTCATTTAATGGATGGGTTGGTGCATTGTCCATTATTAAAAGTGCCTTATCAGGTAATTTTTTAGATTTAAGTAAAAATTGCTTGGTTCATACACTTTTTTGTGCGTAGTAATTTACAGGCAACAAATGTCTATTAACATTTTTCAGAGCTCTTGGTTTCATAGCTTTCTCAACAACTGTTAATGGAAGTCTATGATTTTCACTGGCATTGAAACAAACCATAATTGTTAGTCTTTCTTTCCTCATTTTACTTTAGCCTCAGAGCAGAAGTTTCTGAACCAGAGGCTAAAGTTTTCATCGATAGAGCTTTCCAATAGAGTCCAGTTTCCTTGCAGATGTAAATTTGTTCTCTAGTTAATCCTAAATTTGAAATTTTGCTAATTAATTTTTCATAGTAACCTTTAACGTGTCGCTGCTTAAATTTTCCTAACCATCCACACTGGCTTTGAATTCTGGATTTCCATTAACTTTAGTGTTCATTTCAAGAGTGTTTTGAATTAAAATTGGCCCACTCAGAGGTAAGCCTTTGTTGTTCTATGAACCAGAGATACATAGCCTCATCTAACTGGAATTTGTTAGTGGAGTCAGTCTACAGTGGAGTAGTACTAACATCGCCATCCGAAACTTCCATTTTTGCCATAAAATCTTCGATCTTGTCTCCATTCTTGTTTACATCGTTAATCGATGTTCTTGGGATTTCATAGATTTCGGCTAGTTTGCTGGCACTTTCTCCTTTTCTAAGACGTAAAATTTAAAATTTGATTGCCAGATCTGTAGTTTTGTAATTTGAAGGTATTTTTGTAGCCATTACTGTTTAAAGAAAACAAAAAATCACTACAAACACCACAAAATGAACAAACACAGTACAAAACAAAATGAAAAACAAAATCACTAAACTGATCCCACTGTAGAAATGTAAGGAACTTTGCGAAAGCGTACTGTATACAAACTTTATGTTTGAGTGTCACAAGACATATGTTCAGAACTGTTTGTGTAGCATATATAGGATGAAGGTTGTCGGCATCTAGGTATAACCCATCGACACTACAGGTAAGGTGAAAGGGAACATTTAAAGTAAAGGATGTACCGTACTTCTAAGAATTGATACTAAATCAATATCAGTAACTGTTCAGTATTGAAACGCTTTATTTAATATTGACTTTGGCAGTTCAAACAGAATAATTATCAAAACATCCCCTCTCTCGATTTCCGTTTTATTGTACAGTTGTAGATGGCTTCTTGCTTTGACCGCACGCAGATCATATAAAATAGTTACAAAGTTTCAGTTACTTTTTTTTGTTAAGTTTTTATTATTTCAACTGTCCAGTTATACAGTCTTCAATTCATTAAATAAGGACATTGTCAGTGAATCATCACAAATTCGTTCTTTATTCAATACCGCAAAACCATACAGAGTCTATGGTAGGTTTTTCATACCGTAACGTGTCTTTACCACGTGAACTTTTAATTGTATATAATTTTTGTGATGTTTTGTAATAGCGTGATCTATAAACTGTATTATTATGTGTTTGTGACTTATTTTTACTTTATTGTGCGTCTCGAACAGCTGTTCATGCGTGTGTTGTGTATTTCAAGATAAAAACTGCAAGGACGGCACGTCGCCATATTCAAGGTACTGTAACATTAAATAATTATTACATAAACATGACAACCAACCTAATTATAAATGGTTTATTATAAATGCTAATTATTCAACTTGTGTTACCATCAATCTGAATCAATCATACTTCAAACATTGGTTTCTGTGTAATAAGCCCTTTCAAGCAATTATAATTTTCTTTTACCAATTCCAATTTCAACAAATAGATTATAAAAACCATTCGCTGTTGCCACGGTGTTAAATCAATCGCATTACCCAACATTTGGTCCCTCGGGCCTGATCTATTGAATCTCGCTTTGGAATTAGGTTTTTAATTTATTTTAATTTTGGAATACAGTATCACATTTCATCAAATGTCGCCATTTGTAATTTTGGTCTACTGCGCAGTCGTGTTCACGCACAAGTTACTACAACAGTGCTTCTGCTTCTAAAGTCGAATTATTATTCATTCTGCAGTCACCCCTAGCGGGATATTTGCAAACTTTATTTGACAGCTGTCAAACTTCAAAACAAAAACATAACCTACAATTGTAGATTCAAGTGGTTGTAATGGTTTTACTTATCGCTTGGAGGTTGTAATCATTTTATTTCATTGTTAATTGTTAATAAGCAACTCTTATTATTAATTTCAATTATTATTTATCAAATTTTGATAATTTTATCAAACTTAGTCCTCAAATATAGTGACTATAGTTTATTGTCAAAATGTGTTTTGCCACTTTTGTAAGGCAATCTACTGTTACAAAGAATAGGCTTCTTAAGATTTTATCACATATACAAGAAATATGTGAATCTGGAATAGATAGTTTAAATTCAGTGCTAAAAAATAAACTTATAGCTTTTAATGAAGAGGCACACAAAAAATCAAGTGCGTTTGATAAATTATTTGATCAAGTTTCTTGAGATGAAGATCTGGATAGATTTGATCAAACAGAAGCTTGTAAATTACAAGATGAAATAGCAGACATCGCTGTAGAAATAAATTCTATTCTTAAAAATGTATTCCCCACCAGGGAAGAGCCAATTAGTGCAAATAATACACAGACCACAGAATGTAAACAAGTTAATGTTTCTGTCAACTTACCAAAATTGGAATTAAAACAATTTAATGGCAGTTTAAATTAGTGGACAACCTTTTACTATATGTTTGGCAATAGTATTAATCAAAATCAATCTTTAACTGCTGTTGAGAAATTTTCATATTTAATTTAATGTTTATCTGGTGAACCTTTAATCTAATTCAAAATTTACCTATAACGCCCGAAAATTATGACATTGCTTGGGATACATTATGCGATAGATATCAAAATATTCGCAGATTGGTTAATTATCATATATCAAAAATTATTGACATGCCTTCCCTTAAGCATCATTCATTAGCAAAAATACGGCATTGCATAGATATATTTCATGGTAATTCACAAGCTTTAACTGTATTAGGTTATGATATTCAAAATGAATTTACTCTAGTTACCATTTTATTAAGAAAACTTGATGATGTCACTCGTCAACGCTTTGAAAGCTCACGCAAAACCGTTCGACGGTTACCCACAACTCAAGAATTAATTAATTTCTTAAAGACTGAGTGTGCACATTTAGAAGATGCTTTACCATTGGAGACAATAAACAAGCCATATGTTAATTTTAAACCTTTTGTCAAAAAGGACATTGCAACTGCACCTGTCAAAGGTAAATCACCAATGAAAATGTCAAGATCTGTATTTCATACTTCAGCTTCCAGATCTGATCTGTGTTTAATTTGTAACAAGGATTCTCATAAACTATTTTCTTGTCCTGATTTTAATAATTTGTCACCTAATCAAAGATATGACAAAATTAAAACATTACAATTGTGCATAAATTGTTTTGGTACACATCTCACAGTTAATTGTATGTCGAAGTCATTATGTAAAACTTGTTAAAGGAAACACAATACGTTACTTCATTTTAACCGAAAGGTTGATACAGCTAGTGAAAATAATCCCAGCTGACGTAAAAATCATATGGGCTCGGATAATAGTTCGGGAGGATTTCCGCTTCCTGCCCACAATAAGACTTTTAATGAATCAATATCTGTTCTGTCGAATACAGGGTCTTTAAATAATTTTCAATCAACCTTGCTATGTACAGCATTAGTTAATCTTTCAACTCATGTTAATAAACCGCAAACCTTTACTGCTTTACTAGATTCCGCAAGCCAATCAACAATTATCACAAAACAATGTACAAATAAAATAGGGTTACAGATAACTCCTTCTACCATTTTATTACATGGCATTTCTGCAATGTCAACACCTATCATTGGTACAGGTAAATTAAATATTTATACCCTCAACGGTCAACTGTTTAAAGAATCTCATGAAGTAATTGTTGTTGAGCAAATTCAAGCTAATTTACCGTTTTTTGCCAAGTTACCTGAACTGCAATATAAGTTAAATCAAATTTCTCTCGCTGATCCTAATTTCAATAATAGTCCGACAATTTCAATTATTATTGGAGCCGATTTGTTCGATCTCGCATTGCGCAATCACACAATACAGCTAGGTGCCGGTTTACCAACAGCAATTGAAACCATCTTCAGTCAATTGTTTGATAGGAACTATTCCTACAGCGTCATATCATTCAAACAATATTTCTCTGCTCACCACATCGGACATGAGTTTACACAACCTACTCCAGAAATTTTGGACACTCGAAGAAGTTCCTGTTTCAACGAAAACTTCTAAAGAAGAACTTGCTTGTGACAATCACTACAATTCTACGGTTACAAGCAACGCTACCGGAAGATACACTTCCTTTCGCACAAGATCCTCAATCATTAGGGGATTTCTTTAATACTGTTAAGCGTCGTTTTTCATATTTGGAAAATAAATTTGCTAATAAACCGGAACTGTTGTTCACGCTTGGCTTCGTCGTCACCTTTTCTTGATCACAACGGCATTCTACGTGTGGGTGGAAAAATCAAATTTTCTTCATTGAACTACACTACTAAACATCCTGCAGTTTTACCGAAGAATCATCACATTACATTCTTAATCATTGATCATTATCATTGTTTGTTTCTTCATGCAGGACCACTACTGCTACAATCAGTCATCTCTAAGAAATTTTGGATTCTTTCAGCACGGAGCACCATTAGGAAACAGATACACAAATGTATTCGTTGTTTTAAACTTAAACCAACTTCTCGTCCTCCTTTGATGGGAGACTTACCGCGTGAACGAGTTACCTTTTCTCAACCATTCATCAATACTGGATGCGACTACAGCGGTCCATTCATTGTCAAAATTCACTTTTGCGACGTGCTCAAGAAGTCAAAGTCTACTTATGCAATTTCGTTTGCTTCGCTACTAAAGCAATCCATGTTGAGGTTGCTACTGATCTTTCTACTCAAGCTTTCATTGACGCTCTCACACGTTTTGTGTCACGCCGTGGACTTTGCTCCAATTTGTATTCCGATTGCAGAACTAACTTTGTCGGAGCTTCAAACAACTTTAAGAAAATTATTCTAACCATGCTGAATGAACCTCTCTCCAAGGAGACTGTTTTGTTTCTTGCTGGATTTTAATCTTGGAAGTGGACTGTATATTATAAGACGAATTATCGTAATAGTATGAATTGCAGGAACTTACCAAATTGTGTTTCTTTGGCCGTGTAGATTGTCTCACCTGTGCACAGAGAACGTGATGTCCTTTTGTTACGATGTCGTCGTATCGTCGTTTGGTAATTAAGTTTAGAATTGTAAAATTATAGTTCATCACTGCTTGGCTCGTTAAGAAGCATATTAAAATACTTCGAATAGCATTCGAATGTTAAAAAACATAAAGTAGAAGTAGATCGCGTCTGACCAGTCTTGTCGTTGTAGTAGTTCGAATAGGAATGGTAGAGTGTAGATCGCTCACCGAACGGTCTTGACATGTACGATGCAGATGATGCAATATGCATAGCTTATTACTGATACTAGATCAATAGGTATCGATCGATTAGTCGATAGGGCGGCGATATGATACTAAACATACCGGCCGGCAAAAACACTTGTGTTTTTGTAAATTAAGAAGAAAACTAGAGTTGAACGATTATCTATTACTGGCTTGTAACATAACAAAAAAAACCTTAAACTGGCAAAAATAAAGTAAAATTGACCTTCAAATTGAATAATAAAATAAAATTGACCTTGAACGTGAATAATAAAATAAACTGTTAATTACTAACCCATCCTAGAGTAGTTGAAAATTGACACATTAGTTTCTTTACTAATATGGCAATTATACAATGAAAGAAAGCAAGTCACCATAACTCCGTAGTTATAGCGAAGCCTGGCACCACCCCGTAGTAAGTGACAGGAAAAACGGTTGAAAGCAGTGAGTCCCTACAGGGCAGAAAGAAGGATGGGCTAGAACAACATATTAAAATATTGGTAGTAGACATAATTTAGCGACGGGTCTTGTCAATACCCCTTGAGTGGTCCGTACACGTGCAACGCGTACGATACCATCAGGTCCAGGTAAAACCTCCTCTATCCTACCCAAAGGCCATTTAAGATAAGGTAAATTATTGTCTGAAAGTAGAACCAATTCACCAATCTGTACATTTCCGGGATCTGTCGTCCACTTAGTTCGTTGTTGCAAGGTGTTCAAATAGTCTTGGCTCCAGCGTTGCCAGAAACTAAACGCCAATTATTGTACAAGACGCCATCGAGAGCGGAGAGACAAATGGTTTGAAGTGATGTCTATGCCTGGGTAGGAAGTCAAAGCATCGCCTGTTAGAAAATGGCCTGCTGTGAGAATATCAGTTTCGCCAGGATCATCAGACAATGGGCACAGAGGGCGAGAGTTCAAAATAGCTTCAATTTGGGTTAGCAGAGTGGTCAGCTCTTCGAAAGTCAAAACCTGTTGACCAATAACTCGCTTGAGATGATATTTTGTTGACTTAATTCCCGCCTCCCAGAGTCCGCCAAAGTGAGGGGCAGAAGGTGGGTTAAAATGCCATTGGATGCCATGACCAGATAATGCATCTGTTAGTTGAAGTTGTGACGAAGATTTGGACTAATGTTTCTGCAACTCGCTAAGATGTTTTTTAGCCCCTACAAAATTAGTTCCACAGTCAGAATAAACATGAGCACTATTGCCCCGTCGGGCAATGAAACGGTTGAATGCAGCAAGAAACGCATCTGTAGACAGAGCGGAAACCAATTCTATATGTACAGCTTTAGTGGAAAAGCAGACAAAAAGGCATATGTAACCCTTGAGGTGTTGTGGTTTGCGGCGATGATCTGATTTGAACAGAAGAGGCCCACCGAAGTCAATACCTGTGTGTAGGAATGGTCTTGACGGCCTAACTCTTGGAGCCGGAAGGTCAGCCATAGGTGGTTGCATCAGGCTCGGGTTAAAGCGAGCACACCTAATACATCGATGTAAAAGCTTACGTATAACCTGTCGAGCTGCTATTATCCAAAAGGTTTGAGAAAGGATAGCAAGTAAATTTCTAGGACCAATATGTAAGTGTTTAACATGATAGTGGTCGATAATTAGGTTTATTAAATGGTGATTTTTTGGTAGTAGAATTGGAAATTTCCTATCGTAGGATAGATCAGAGTATTTGAGTCGACCACCTACTCTGATTAGACCTGTCGGGTCGATAAATGGATTGAGTGATTGAAATTCCTTTATCAGTTTTGAGTTGGTAAGTTGTTGAAAAAGTTTAGGAAACATTTCTCGTTGAACTATTTTACAACAAGTTTGAATTGATAATTGTAATTCAGAAGCTTTTAACGGACCCTGAAGTTTTGATTTTAGAGATAGAGTATTGTGCGAAAAACGTAAGCACCAAGCAACAACTTGTGTGAGATGAGTAAGGCTAGAAAATTTATTGATAAGACCAAATGAATTTGGAATGGCATGAGCCATCAGGGTTGTTACCTTGTCAATTTGACGTAGTTCGTCTATCGCTTCAGGAACTGAAGTATAATTTCCCTGTGTAGGCCAATTCGAAGAATCAGTTAGTAGCCAACTCGGGCCTGTCCACCACAAGGGGTGATTCACCAACTGTCTAGGTAGAACACCTCGTGACGCAACATCGGCAGGGTTTGAAATACCTGGAGTGTAGAACCAGGATGACGGTTTGATAATTAGAGTAATTTCTGTAACCCTATTTGCTACAAAGGTTTTAAGCAGGTGTGGAGATGTGCGAAGCCAACTCAGCAAAGAGTCGGCCCATGCAAAGACAGGAACTTCTATGTTCATCGATTGAGTGAACTGTTGTTGCGTGAATTGGATTAATCGAGTTAAAATTAGAGCCCCACACAAGTCAAGTCGTGGAATAGAAATAGTTTTTGTAGGCGCCACCTTGGATTTGGCTAGAATAAGGTAACTAGACCATTGTGTAGGTGTAGTTTCGACTCTGAGATAAACTACAGCACCATAACCCTGTGAGGATGGATCACTAAAGCCATGAATTTCTATAGTGTGACCGTAAGATGGTACATAACGAGGAATCTTTATAGTTTCGAGAATTGCTTACTCTTGGTAAAAGATAAGCCAAATGCGTTGCAAATCTGATGGAATATTGTCATCCCAATTCACCTTGATACTCCAGAGAGTTTGTAATATTGATTTTGCACAAAGCACTATTGGAGCTATCCAGCCCATAGGATCATAAATCCTAGCAATATGTGAAAGGATTCCACGTTTAGTTGGAGTGAAAGTTTGGTTGATTACATGATAGGTGAAATTGTCATTGGTCGATAGCCATTCAACACCAAGTATTTTTAAGACCTGCTGGTCATCTTTATCGAACCTCAAGGGAGTTTCACAGAAATCCTTACCTATAAGTTGTAAGAGTTCGGGCTTATTGCTAGTCCATTTTCTTAGTTGAAAACCACCTTTATGTAGCAGTGAGATAAGTTGTAGCTGCAGTGATTTTGCACTTGATATGGAGTCACAACCAGTAACAATATCATCGACATAAGTATCATTGAGTAGTACCTTAGATGCAGAAGGAAACGTTGTGCCTTTGTCTTCCGCTAGTTTGATTAGTGTACGAATAGCTAAATAGGGTGAGCTAGTCATACCATAAGTAATAGTTTGTAATTTGAATGTTTGAAGGGGTAGATCAGAGCAGGGGTGCCCACAGCATGGTTTGATGGCGCAAGTTGCGCCATCAGAATTTTTGGGGGGGAATCAATTTTTGGGGTGTTTTTCACAGTTTGGGGGGGAATTTTCATATGTTCCTGATTAAAATCAATATAAAAATGAAGATTTGACGATTCCCCCCAAGAATTTAGGAGATAATCTGTTGTTTCTATGTGTTAAAAATCTCCAATTATTCGTGTGAAAGTGCCGTATTATTGACAGCCAGGGAATTGGACTACTACTGCTTATAGTGCAGTGTAGAGACGAGCCGATAGAGGATGCCGCGTGTGGTGTAAACAAAGTATAAACATATTATAGACATTTACAGCATTGAGAGCCTGCCAAGGCCATTCTGCAAACAACTGCCCTCCCCCTCACAACAGTCCCAAAACCATGTTATAAAACGGTGCTACTCAGAAAGACGAGTTTTGGATGGGTTCAGCGCATTTCATCAGATGACGTCACGGCTCGAATTAAAAATGCAGCCTTTCGTCCAAACTGCGTTTGCGCATAAATCATCAACAAATGTCTTACAAAGCGTATATTTTTGGTTTCTGTATGAAACGTGCTTTCCAACCATTTACTATACCGAATTACCTTCATTTTATGCTCTTTAGATTGGTGATTTCGAAAATGACGTGAAATAAATAGTAAAAAAACTTTCCCACTACACATAAATATAGTGTAGAAAAAGTTATTATTAGAAATAATTTCCATATTATTAGAAATATTCGTCTAAATTCAAATAGAGTTAAAGGTTGACTATTTTCTAACTTAAATATCAAATTTACATCGTTATAAACTACGTTTAGTTAGCTTTAAAACTATAATAAATTCATAATTTTTAAATGAGCGTAAGTGAGTGAACAAGTTTGTCTTGTCGTCTAATCAAAGAAAAAAACTTCTGTTCAAATCATAAAAAAATCCATTGAAAGTAGTATTACTATTCACTTTTTTAAACTAATTTTTAATGCAAAACAGTTTTATTTACTTATGTATTGCTTGTTTCTTTTTGGATGGAAATCACTTTCTTCGTTTGTATGGTTGTCCATCCATTTTACATATATTGCAGTTGTATTTTCGGAAAAAAAATCTGTTCGGTGTATTATTATTTATTTATTTTACATATTGTGTAGTTCTGTCCTACATTGTTTTGAACATTGTTGGTCTTATATTCATTTTTTGACCCTTCAGTCCAAAAAAGTGGTTTTTACAAAATGTCTGTCTGTATGTATACAAAGCTAGAGCGAAAACTATTCGATCGATTTCAAACAAATTTGCACCAGACATGTCAAGTAGGTCTGTATAGATGCACGAAAAACGGGTTTGAACAATTTTGAAAAACAACCCCCTTTTGGCCAAAAAACCCAGAAAAAATGAGTTAGGGTATTATTTTTTTTATAAAAAAACGGCTCTAACAATTTTGATCAAATTTGGCTTATTTGCAGCTCTTAATTGTACCCCAGCACACGCAGAAAACCGTATCTTTCTAAAAATTCTTGTTTAGCTAACAATAATAATAACTAATTTTTAGGGTTTTTTTCCAAAAAGGGGGTTGTTTTTTCGTGCATCTATACAGGCCTATTTGACGTGTTTGGTGCAAATTTGTTCGAAATCGATCGAATAGTTTTATCTCTAGCTAATAATAATAATATTTATTAGTTAATCTCCTAGTTTAAAATCACCTCTCCTACCCCTCCTACAAAAATGAAGTCACTGTGAATCTGTTTAATAATTTAAATATGTTTATGAGAAAGTATGTGCCAGTTTCTGGTACCGTTTATTTGAAATGTGTTTGTTTTATTTATAACCTTTCTGTTGTATATTTAACCCTAATGTGTGTACAATTTCTGTAAGTTGCTCTGTCATTGTTTTAATGGTTTCAAATTGTCTAGTTCCCGTGCTATTGTGGTTTTCCGTGATTCTTAAGTATTTTTGGTGATTTAGGTATTTTTTTTGAAAAAGTTGTTCAATTTTCCTTAGATTTTTTGGTCTAGTGTTCTATTCTCCATTTTTATTATATGTTCGCAAATTTTAGGTCTTAAACCCTGTATTACATTTGCTATTATTTGGTTGTCTTCGACGTTACGGTATGTAATTAATATATTGATTTGTGATTTGGCTGTCCATCCGTAAGCTCTTGAAGCCACTTCTTATCTGGATATAAAAGTATGTGTATCTTCAGATGGTAAGCCGTGATATTGGGAGGGTTGAACTAAGGGTATTTTCTCTTTCCTCTCCATTTCAGTGTTTGTTTTCGTTTTTATTTTCTTTGGGTGTTGTCTTGCTTCTTCGTAGATGTGTTCGTTTTTTTTCCTTTGATTGGACCGTTTGAAATTTTGAAAGATCACATTTGAAAATGTTTGTGACATCTCATGATTTCGTTCAGTGATATCTTGTTCGATGAAATTTGACCTGGTACGTCCATTTTGACTTCCATTTGCTATCGGGTTAATGTTGTGATTGAAGCGACTGGTGCGATCATAGCTCTGCGATTATCGCTGGAAGATAATCACGGAGCGATGATCGCCGTCAGACTGTTGTTATTGAAGCGATCATTCTACCAGTCGTCCGTTCATAACAAGACCATTTTGAACAATGCAAAGCAGGCGCCCCGATTATCGAAGAGCGATGATCGCACCAGTTGCTCAATCACAACGTACCTTTACATCTAACGCGTCTGGCCTGTTAGTTTTATTCCATTAAGTTCTTTTGAAATCTATTTGATATTATTAATCATTATAATTATTAGTTATTTTTTTTATTTATTTAAAAATCTTAATTTAGGGTATTCGTGTTTACCCCAATACTTACACTTTGTAACTACTTTTCAATCAATGTCTAATTTTTTCAAAGTAATATTAAAACAATTTTATTCTCACTTAATTTTGTGTTGCATGAAATATCATTTATTTTTATTATGTTTTTGTATTCTTCCAAATCGGTTAAGTACCTACTACTGGTCTTCAAAATGTATTGTAGTTTTTTATTGTTATTTTCTTACAACATTTTCTTAATTATTATCAATGAATGTAAATTTATTTTTGTATTTTTCAACTATACAGGGTGTCTTTGAACCATATGAACAAACTTTATCACGTTATTCAGCATGTCAAAAGAAACAATAAATGTAATATAACATGTGTCCTGTCTCATTCCGTTTTCGGTCTGTCTGTATATGTTTTTTTACAAAATACTTAATATTTTTAGAAATAGAAAAGATATTGAGCTCAAACTTTGTACACCTATTTGTTGCGTAACCTTTTATCACTGTACAAAAATTAGAGCAATATTTTAAATATTTTCAAAATGGCGGCCGTTTATAATTTTCAAATTCGAATATCTCAAAAACCGCTAACTTTACACAAAAATTACAAGAGACAAAAGAGTTAACTTTTTTAATGAGAAACGCAATGGTTTTTTTATTTTATCTGTAGCTCAAAGGATAACAGAGATATTGACAAAAAATGAAAAGGAAAAATGTATTTCTTGGTAGTATTCAACAATACCCAGAATTACTCTAGAAACAAAATATTTTAAAGTTATTTTGAGCTAAAATAATAAGTTATTTGCATAATGTTCCGAGCACTTTCTGAGCTGATTCCACTAGCAAAAATAACTAAAAAAGTTAATTTATTCATAGGTCTGGAAATGCTTTGTTAGATAGTTACAGCTGGCAAAAAATTTCACCCGTGTTTCAGATTACTCACAGAAACGAATCCCTATTGAAATATGTAAGGCGTTAATTAAGGTGTAAAATTTAATTCAATTTACGAAAAATGAGCATATAAATTTAATAAAATAGGTCCCAGTGCTATAACTGCAGTAATTGTTACAATATTTGACCCAAAACGCAAAATTCGGTCTAAAAAAAAATTTCTGTAGGGTTTTAGTACATTAACTTTGTGAAATGGGTATAAACCCTCAAACGTATTATATCTTGTACAGAATTTATTTCTGAAGATATTTGTGTAAAGTAGTCCAATAAAAAACTAAAAATTAAATGAAAATATCTCGGAAAAGGCATATTTTTAAAAATAAATTAATGATTTATAAAATATCCACTTTTTTTCGTACTGGTTACCAAATAATTTGATATTCAAAGATTGTAAATAATTCACTATTGATAAACAGCTAATACTTTTATTTGCAAACATGGTCACATTGTTGTTATTTCTAATTCGATTTTCATAGTTAAGCTACCGTTACATTTGTATTTAAAAGTTGTTGTCTCTTGTAATTTTTTTGTAAAACTAGCGGTTTTTGAGATATTTGACATACAAATTCTAAACGGTCGCCATTTTGAAAATAATTAAAATAATGTTCTAATTGTTCGTAAAGTAATAAAAGGTTACGCAACAAATATGTGTAGAAAGTTTGAGCTCAATATCTTTTCTACTTCCAAAAATATTAAGTATTTTGTAAAAAACACATTCAGACAGACAGACCGAAAACGGAATGAGATAGGACACATGTTATATTACATTTTTTGTTTCTTTTGACATGCTGAATAACGTGATAAAGTTTGTTCATATGGTTGCAAGACATCCTGTATATTACTTTTTTTATTGAATTCGGATAGCTAGTTTAATACTTTAACATATTACATTATATACGATTACCACCAATAACAAGGATTTCTTTTTCAACAAGCATTAGAGGTTAAAGAACTTATTTAATTTTATGATGTCTTCTGCTACTTTCAAAAGTAGTAATGTGTTGTTTTTGTTAATAAATTTTACTGAATTTGTATTATTTTATAAATTACGTAGAACCTTCTTTATTCCATAAACATATTTTTATAAAAAACTTTAATAAGTTATTGGATTTAACTGTAAACTTTAAGTTACCTAATGGGTTGTATTCAGAGAATAAAATAACACTTTGAAGAAAGAAAAAAACAAAACAATTATGCGTAATTATGTTTTTTTGTTTTTTGCTAAAATGGCATAAAATGTCTACTTTATTTGGGAGAGGGAACTCACAGGCAGGTTTTGGGGGGGATTTGCGCCATAGGCTTTGGGGGGGATGGGCA
>JAGFPH010004151.1:64570-105991 GCA_018207615.1 Philaenus spumarius
TTTCTTAGTTGAAAACCACCTTTATGTAGCAGTGAGATAAGTTGTAGTTGCAGTGATTTTGCACTTGATATGGAGTCACAACCAGTAACAATATCATCGACATAAGTATCATTGAGTAGTACCTTAGATGCAGAAGGAAACGTTGTGCCTTCGTCTTCCGCTAGTTTGATTAGTGTACGAATAGCCAAATAGGGTGAGCTAGTCATACCATAAGTAATAGTTTGTAATTTGAATGTTTGAAGGGGTAGATCAGAGGATTTACGCCACAATATTTTTTGAAAGGTCTGATGATCATTGTTTACCTTGATTTGTCGAAACATTTTACAAATATCTGCTGTAAATACCACTTTGTGTAGTCTAAAGTGAAATAGAACTTCAATAATATTTTTTTGAAGTTTGGGACCTGAATGTAATAAGTCGTTCAGAGAGTAATTAGAATCAGTCTTGGCTGATGCATCGAAAACAACTCTAAGTTTAGTGGTAGAACTTGAGCTCTTTGTAACTGCATGATGTGGAATGTAGTAACCTATATATCTGGAGAAATATCTGGATTTGTTTCAAGTATCATATGGCCTAATTGTACATACTCGTGCATAAAATTGCTGTATGAATCTTGTAGTTCAGAATCACGCCTGAGTTTTCGCTCAAGGTGAAGAAACCGTGAGAGAGCGTGCTTATAGGAATCGCCTAAAAGTTTGTAAGTAGATTTAAATGGCAAAGAAACTATGTATCGGCCAGTCTCATCACGAGTGGTTGTGTCGTTATAGATTTCTTCACAAAGACGATCATTAGGATCAGAATTGGAACTCATAGGAACTTCTTCTACGGTCCAAAACTTTTGTAAAATATCATTTACAGTTGGGGTCGTAGCGGTAAGGCAACTGGTGATTGTAGACATAGGTTCAGCAAAGGTAGTAGGCCCTATTAAAACCAGCCAAAAATACTAGAATATTGTGTCGGAAATCCGGTAGGGGTCTTACGACGTTTACCATCAAATATTTCTGAATAAAGATCAGCTCCCAATAAGAGATTGATTTCACCAGGAGAGTGAAACGTAGGATCAGCCATTTGCATTTTAGAAAAATATGTTTGAATTTATTTATTTAATTGAATGGTTGGTAATTCAGGTGTAATTTCATTCAAAATTATAGCTGAGAAACTTAGTTGCGCCTTTGAAGAATAACGTGATCTTACTTGACATTGTACCATACCCTTGTTTGCATGGCGTGTATTAGAACCTACCCCCATGATAGGTGTGGCTATTCTTCGACGGTTTAGCCCTAACTTGGTAACACATGTCTCCGTTATAAAGGAACATTGAGAACCTGGATCAATGACAGCTCGTACTGTATGATACTGCTTAAATGAATCCTGAATTAAAATTAGAGTAGTTCCCAACAAAGTGGACGTAAACCCATTTGCCGAAGTACAAGAAACTACCATTGAATTTGCAGCCGACTGTTTGGCTATTCTTATTTTGAGACATTGAATTCTCATTGAGATGTAGATATGTGTGATGTCGTTGCCGACACTTATAACATGAAACAGTGGATGGACAATCACGATTTTTATGAGATAAATAGACAATTTGTACAGCCATGCTTGGAAACAATCCAATCCCGTCGTGAAGTAGCCGAGAGTTTGAGAAATTCACTACAAGAAAATATTTTGTGATGTTGATTGCAATAACTACATTGAGGCGTATATTGACTTGTCATGAATGATCGTGGAACTGTTGAAGAATTTAACCTTGTATTAAAATACTGGTTTGTTGGTTGCGTTGAAACCTTAGAGTTTGATTTGATTGTCGATGTAGGTTGAATACCGGACGCTTCAAGCGACTTGCAGTGTTGTTGAATAAAAATCAAAAATTGTTGAAACGATGGAAATTCCGTTTGGACATACTGACGTTCGAACAACAATCGAGTATTAGAATCACATCTTTGCAATGAAAGATGCAATAGAATAAAATTGCCTAAGTCAAATGGTAATTTCATTGATTTTATCGCTGAAGTGCTTTCGGTTATAGAATCTAAGAACTGATGTAACTTGATTGGTGAATCCACATTTAATGGTTTGAAGTTTATTATTTGGTCAAGATATTGACTAGCAAGCAATCTCCTATAGTCATAACGATTAAATAAAGTTTGCCAAATGATGTTATAATTTTCACTGGTAAGAGGAAGCGACCTAACCAGTGACAATGCTTCGTGAGTACATGAGGACACCAAATACTGAAACTTTTCAATATCCGAAAGATTTGGATGTTTGTGAATTAGTGTAGTGAACATATCTTTAAAATTAGGCCAATACTTAAAATTACCAGAAAAAGTCGGCAAACCTAATCTAGGTAGTTGTACATTTGGAACATTTGTACTTGTATGCCCACCAGACCCTGCCATCGAGTCATCGAGAGACGGAAAATATTGTGAATGTACTTCCAAAATATGGAAGTACAAATTATCTAACTCACTTGAAAGGTTCTTGATTTCTTTTAATTCTGTCTTACCTAATTGTATCACAAGGCGCACAGCCTCCTTATGCAAATTATTGAAAGCTGCATATTGCGCTTCTAATTTTTGACATTTAACCTTTAAGTTGGCTAGTTTGCTCTGATCGATTGAAACTTCTAAAGATAATTGATAAAGTTGGTCAATTCGATGATATGCACCCTCCAATGCAAAACTTGTGAGTTCTAAATCTCTTTTAGCCTTTTCCGACATTTTGAAAGAAATAGTAAGAATTTATTAACTAATGTACACTCAATTAAAGATAGGCTTCGGCAAGTAGGTAGTAGCCTACGAAGTTTCCAATGTAATTAATTATTGATTAACAAATAATTTTCAAGTAGAAAATTTCACTATATATATAAACAAGACAAAGACAAACCAAAAATAATAGAAGAAATAACACGACAATTTGTAGGCCTAGATAGAAATTGTTTGATATAGATAGGCTTAGGCCTAGGCTTAATTGATTTGCTAACACAAATGCAAATATAATATAATATAATTGATAAATCCCAATTAAATATCAAGGAGACATATTTAAATATCAATTTTAACAGATTGAAAACAATTAAAACCACCATTGGCTATTGAAATCGATGTCCTAGCTGGAGAAGTGGTATACTGAACAACTTGACATAAAATAGGCTTAAACTATTATCGATAGAACACAGGATTTGATCAAATTACTACAACTAACAATAAACACAATTAAGCACTTGTTTTTAATGAATAACCAATAAATATACATAGAATTAATAAATATACTGCCAGTAATAGATATCGTTGAAATGAGAAACGTGTTTGTCCGTAGTTGTTTGGACTTGTCGGTAATTGTTAATACGTCTTAATTTTCTATTGAATATCCGGCCCAGAGCACCATAGAAGCATATTAAAATACTTCGAATAGCATTCGAATGTTAAAAAACATAAAGTAGAAGTAGATCGCGTCCGACCAGTCTTGTCGTTGTAGTAGTTCGAATAGGAATGGTAGAGTGTAGATCGCTCACCGAACGGTCTTGACATGTACGATGCAGATGATGCAATACGCATAGCTTATTACTGATACTAGATCAATAGGTATCGATCGATTAGTCGATAGGGCGGCGATATGATACTAAACAGAGACCATAGATAGATTTACAAAATTGTATGGAATCAAGTTTCATTTCCTGCCTCCAGCCGCTCCCCATCAAGGTGGACTCTGGGAAAGTGCAGTCAAAAGTGTCAAAACACACCTTCTTAGAACAATAGGTAATGAAAAACTTTATCTCATGGACTTCGTTACATTAGCTACAAAAATTGAAGGCATTCTCAATTCAAGACCTTTAACTCCTCTTTCAGCAGATCCTAACGAATTAGACGTTTTAACGCCTGCACATTTCCTCATTGGACGACCGATCACCGCTTTGCCGGAACCAGCCTATGAACAAATTCCTTTAAATAGATTAAAACATTGGCAGCATGTTCAATGCTTCTCACAGCAAATCTGGAAGAGGTGGCATCATGAATATCTTCATACATTACAACAACGTCTAAAATGGAATCGTTGTACACCAAATCTACAGCCTGGTGATTTAGTGCTAATCCAGGATTCTAATGTCAAACCTCTCTGTTGGCCTACTGGACGCATTCTGTCTACATCTCCAGGAGAAGATGGAGTCGTTCGTGTCGCCACTATAAAGACCAAAGATGGAGTGTTCACACGCCCAGCCGTGAAACTTTTCAGTTTACCTCTCAGTAACTAGACATTCATCTGTTACTCGAGTTATACATTGTTCTCAATTTATCTTCAAAATTTTCTTCAAGTTATTTCTATCAGCTATATCATCTTCATCCATCATTCATCCGTTACAGAGATCATTTGCGTTAGTGCTAGCTCTTTCACTGCTTCGTCTTGATAAACCGTTGGTTTATAGTCGGGGGTATGTTCAGTATTGAAACGCTTTAATATTGACTTTGCCAGTTCAAACAGTATAATTATCAAAACATCCCCTCTCTCGATTTCCGTTTTATTGTACAGTTGTAGATGGCTTCTTGCTTTGACCGCACGCAGATCGTATAAAATAGTTACAAAGTTTCAGTTACTTTTTTTGTTAAGTTTTTTATTATTTCGACTGTCCAGTTATACAGTCTTCAATTCATTAAATAAGGACATTGTCAGTGAATCATCACAAATTCGTTCTTTATTCAATACCGCAAAACCATACAGAGTCTATGGTAGGTTTTTCATACCGTAACGTGTCTTTACCACGTGAACTTTTAATTGTATATAATTTTTGTCATGTTTTGTAATAAGTGTGAACTATAAACTGTATTATTATGTGTTTGTGACTTATTTTTACTTTATTGTGCGTCTCGAACAGCTGTTCACGTGTGTGTTGTGTATTTCAAGATAAAAACTGCAAGGACGGCACGTCGCCATATTCAAGGTACGGTAACATTAAATAATTATTACATAAACATGACAACCAACCTAAATTATAAATAGTTTATTATAAATGCTAATTATTCAACTTGTGTTACCATCAATCTGAATCAATCATACTTCAAACAATGGTTTCTGTGTAATAAGCCCTTTCAAGCAATTATAATTTTCTTTTACCAATTCCAATTTGAACAAATAGATTATAAAAACCATTCGCTGTTGCCACGGTGTTAAATCAATCGCATTACCCAACAGTAACAATTCTTAGAAGTCGCTACATCAAAGGAAAGAGAAGCAAGGTTTTATTTGTAACCAGCCAGATGTTTATTAATTCACACTGTATTTTTATGAGGAGGGGATGACGAACAGAACATGGCGATTTATGGAGTGACGAATTATCGAGTTTCCACTGTATTTGAGTTTTGATGATTTTATGTATCTTTCAAGGAAACAATAATATACTCATGTAGCTATCAATACTAAAGCTTTACTTTTTTATTAACACTGTTTAGACTATTAGTATATTATGTAGAATTTCAAATGAAAACCCAGGTTTCAAAACAATAATACATTTCAAAAACAACTTTTAAGATTAGATTAAACAAAAGTTAAAATTTTCAGTATAAGGTGTACAAAGATAACAAAAACTGGCCAAGCGCAAGTCAGATATGCCTATACAAGTAAGGTTACAGGTATTTCGGACTTATTAAACATATAAATTCATGCCATGTATGTTGGTGAGAATTAAAGACCTAGAGATGTAGGCTACTATAAAATCTTATATATTTTAAAATACATTTATTAAATAAGTTTAGCTTCGTATTGTAACAAACAAATGCAGCAAAAGTGAATAGGCTACATTTTGGTTTGTGTAAAGTTGCCTACTGTTTCATAGTTCTTGCAAAGAAAATCTCTGTTAAAATTTATAAAAGTCAATGTAGGAATGTTCTGGAAAAATAAATGATGATGAAACACTCACAACCTTATGAGTAGAAAGCTTTTTCTTTCATGTTGAGAAAGATTCCCATCTAGTATTAGCAGTTATAAATTTCCCTTTTTAGATTATCTAAAGGAGGTAATCGTTACTCAAATCCGTAATAAACATAAACTACATGAGACACCTGGGTAGTGCTAAATGAGCAACTGCTATCTGCGTTTACACCAGAGGCTTCCAATGCCAAAGCAGAAGTGGTTCTTTTAGAGCTTTGACAATAGTCTCCGTATATTTTTGAATGCCAGAGAACTGAATAATGCTAAATTTATAGTGGATTTAAGACAATTATGCAAAAATATGATGTAGACATCTTTATAATAGTTAAAAATGGAACAATAATAGAATTTCAATATTTTTTATGAAGTGACAAACTTCTCAATTCATATTTCGAAAAGGTCCAGTTGCTTTTGGGATATGTTTTTTTTTTTTAAGTGAAGAGTACGCTAATAAACAAAATTAGAGTTTGCATTGATACATGGTATGGTCAACTAACGCAAACTGCAAGGTAAGTTGAGTTCTACAACCAACCGAACAAGCTAGATGTTGACACCACAGAGATGACTTCACTTGATGGGAATAAAAAGGAAACAATGCAGAATTGTAGAAGATCTTGTTGATAATTCCACATTCAAAATATGAGCATGCCAGATCTTGCCTTAGTGCATGCTAGTCTGGTCTCAAGGTCACAGCTAATTTTGAACGATGCTGTCGACATTCGTACTATGTTTCTAAGCAGTGGAGGAAAAAATAAAAACCCGTAAGCAGCACTGCCGCATTACTATAGCCGAATTTTCTTATCAGGGAATAACTAGTATTATATAATGAGAGATTCCTATGCAATTTGTTCCTTGTTGCGGAAATTGTTCCAAATATATCATTGCACAGGATTGTAGTAAATTGAATTACCTTTCGAACGATATAGCTCAAAATCTGCACGAGGGCTTATGAGTGGGAGAAATAATGCATTTTTCTCGCTCTAACTTTGCCATTTTGGTTTGAATCAAACGACCCGCCATTTTGTGTAAAATCGAAAAATGAAAATATCAGTGTCTGGGACATCCTACAAGGACCCTTCCGCTAAAATTTCAGCTATTTTGAAGCATATTTACTACCATTTTATCAAGGTGGGAAAAACCCATATACTTATATACCGTTAAATCCCTACCCAAAAACGATTAATCGGTATAACTCCGCCATTTTGAATCCGATCGAAAAACAAAAAAAAGTATATCTGAAGAATCCTACTAGGACCCTTTCACCAAAAAAATCAGCAATTTTGAAGCATATTTACTACCAATTATCAATCCGGGAATAAAACATATATATATATATATATAAAGTAATTTTCAAATTGGGTCGAGTGTAATAGCTCTTATTTTCTTCAAATATTCGGCTAACTAACAATATAAAGCTCCAGTCTATCAAGCTATAATTTAAAAGGTACACTGTACAGTTTCTGTACACTGTAAACTATTTTTCATAGAGAAACTCTAGATAGAGCCCCCTCTAGTTAGATTGAGTATGTGTACACTTGAGAGAATTTTGCTCTAGGTAGGGTATGGTATAGGCAAGGCGTATTAAAGGTGTGTGCATGCGCAGCTTCTCCCTCCACTCCATCCTACCGTGACGTAGAGTGCTACAGTCGGAGCTCCAGTCTAGAATCCTTCCCCATATTTACCGCCGAAACCTGCACGACCTTCAAGCTTTTTTGACGTCAAATTATGTTATTAATTATAGGCAACATAGTGTATTATTGTAATAACATTTCTTATAATTAATAACCATTAATTATAATGCCTTTTTGTGCCGTGTTTGGCTGCGGTAACTCAAACAAAAAAGACAGCTTTTTACGAGTAAGATTTCATCGATTCCCAAGAAATAAATACGAAATAAAAAGCTACACTATCCCTGATTAACATAGGCTATAATTAATTTTAATAAAAACCTATTCATTTAGAATTTTAATATTTGTAAATTTAGTCAGAAAAAATCTTAGGTTAAACCTAGAATGATGAAACAACACCAACACATGACTGTATTTACATTCATTACCACAGCGACCAATGAATAAAATAACAGATAAAACGACTGTTTGCTCCATTATTTCCACTAACAGCTGATTTCATACTTTGAAGCAATTATTTGTATTTTTAACTTTTAGGTTAGGTTTTTATTAAAGTGTAGACCTGAGCCTTGCTGATTCTTTTAACCTTTATTATAACTGCTGTTATAAAATAAACGAAACATTTTATTTGAACATTTAACATGATTTACCATCTTAGCTTTGGGGTTATTATGAATCCTAAAAACAATTATTATAAAGAAAACATAAAATGATTATGTGTTAGAAGGTTCCAACGAGGTTGGCGTGCCGAGCACGCACGGGTTTCCCCTATTTTTGTATATTTTGGATTTATAACTAAAAAAATTTGTAGTATTTTTTTAAACCCCTTACTTTTGAAACTTTGGTTTACCAATTTGTTTTTTTTTTTCTTTTGAAACGCAAAAATAGTTAGAGAAATTTGTTTAAATATTTTGTTTACATGGCAATGTTCTCCATACTTTCCTGAACAATAAAATGTATAATAGTGTACACACTTTACTTGAATAGGATACATTCTATCTAAGTGATAGCTTAATGACAAGTGTACAAGCAGTAAAAAAGTGCCTGACGCTTAGACGGTTAAAACATATATTTTTAGAGTATTAAAATTGTTTTATGTTCGAAGTGGACAGAATTTATGCCGTAACTGAAATGCTGTTGTATGTTATTAAATAAATTTAAAGAGTAACAAAAATAAAATATTGGTGGTACAAATTATTTTATTTATTTAAAGTATAACTCTTTTAAAAAAATATATAGCCCTAAAATATGCTAGGTTACAATTACTATTTAAAAAAATACTTACAAAATTATTTTAGTACAGTAAAAAAAAAATATTTGTTAGTAGTCAAATTTACGATACATATATAATCCCGTGACAAAATTTTGACATAAGTAATCTAGGGTTAATACTGAAATAAAACTCAATGTTGTATTCACCACGACTTTTTATTTCTCACTTAGACTACTATTTTTTAATTATTTCATTAATGATTAGTTTATATTAACTTTTATTTATTATTTTTCCTTGCGCAGGCTAACTAAACAATCATAATTTTAGGTAGTTTAAATTTTTGAAAAGTAAATTTAGTAGCCTACTAGTAATTTGACAACTCTTTAAAAATTCATATTTATACATTAAACAAAATTTACCTATTCACAACAATGTGAATAATAAATAACGAAGATAAATGAGAACTAATAACAAATTAGATTAGCGTACATTCAATCGCCGCAAGAAGCAAGTAACTATGGTTCTGGTTACAATCTTATTTCGTAGGACAGCTATAACTTTCATAAAAAAAATTGATGTCAGTATGAACAATTCTTTACAATTCTTTGAGCAATTCTTTTCTTTTTATTCTCTACATTTCTATGTCTTTGATGCCTCCCGAAAGTAATAGTAAAAAAATTCCTCACTTAGGGTAGTTTTTATGTCAATCAAACCCGTATATAAATTTAAAATTCTGCTATAAATAAATGAAATATTAGATTTAGGCTTGTTTCAAAATTATACGCCTAGGAATATTTGACCATGGACATAGATCATTTTAATGCTCACTTTATTACCTTTCCATCGATACCAAAAACATAATTTTTAGACAACCATATAAAAGTATTTAATTCGCAGTTTGAGCAAAAGCTTACAATTGCACTTGGAACTGCTGGTTCAGTGTGTAGCACGTGACGTAGCTGCGCGGGCCGGACGAGTTCACGCTCCTCGATGCACACACCTTCTTTAATACGCCTTGTGGTATAGGGTATTCTTAGAGAGAAGATAAACCAATCTAGAAAGATCAGTCTTTAAAGAAGTGTACATTAGCGAAGGCTCTATGTAGAGTTGTAGCTAGAGCAACTTGTGTTTTCAAAGATTGTGTACATGTAGTGAGAAGTGTGTGATATGTGAACACTTACTAGGTAGGTTGTTTGGTGTATTGTGAAATATGTCTTCAAGACAACACACAACACACTTGGCAGCTGCAATGATATTGAGTCCTTTGTTGAAGAAAAAGAAAGGTAACATGAAAAGAACAAAGAGGATGTGGGTGAGACATTGGATATCAAAAAGAGACGAGGAGGGAATGCATGTCAGGTTACTGCGAGATTATGCGCAAAAAACACTGAATCATAAACAATTTCTTGCGAATGTCCAAAACTGATTATGAATATATTTTGGGAAATATTACACCTAGAGAAAATGATATTACCTACAAAAATCTAACTCTGCTTCAGAACGGCTGACACTCACATTAAGATTTCTTGCAACAGATAAGCGAGAAATAAATAAAAACAAACTAAAAGAACACTATTTATTTATTAAGTATTTGTGCAAACTGCAAAATATAAAATCTTTTCAATGTAATACATTCATTTCTAAACTATTTATATATTGAAAACCAGACATATTTTAGTTTTTTAATTAAACTAGTTTTTAAATAGCCCTATATCGCTATGTTACAGGTGACAGTTTTCGTTCAGTATTCCTCCAACAACAATATCTAGAATTATTCCTGAGGTTTGTCAAATACTGTAAGAGGAGTTTCAAGGAGATTACCAAAAGGTATGCCCCCATCGACAAATTGTTGAAAGTAACTAGCTAAGAGATTAGTATTATGTTGTAACATGGAGGGAGGTTCCAATTGGTGATACAGTCCTGCTCGAGAGGAAGAAGCACTTGATGCAACAAAGAATGACTTGAGTTATTATCATTAGTATGAAGAAACAGACAAAGCCGTTGACTAGCTATCATAACTAAGGTCTTCTTCACCTTAGTTTCAAGATTAGCTCTCTGTATTTTGCGTTTCAATCTTTGTCTTCTTTCTTCTGAACAAATTTGCCAAACGTCATACTCGTCTTTTGGTGCGGGTGTTACAGCCACAGCTTCATTTAGCATTTCTTGGTCCTTGTCACTAAAACTAGAACCCAATACATTTATAGTTTTCTTAAATTTCTGTTTATTTTTCTTCTCAAAATCAGTGGTAATTGGTGAAACAGATGATGTGGTAGACATAGTTTCAGTTGGAAGCTTTTGTCAAGCAGCATAAACCTTTCATTGTCCCTTGTCTCCTCGGCATTTTCCTACAAATGAGTTCTATACATTTCAACTCATTTAACTAGTAAATTTTGTCAGTTTGATAAAATATAAAAAATCCATAATTTATTTTGAAAATTAATTTTGTAAGATACGGTACCTTCGAGTCATGGTGTACCAAAAATAGTACAAGCTTACAACTAAAAAGGGGGCGACAAATATGTCTTACAAATTCTAAAATCATGAAAGTATATTAAAATACATTTTAATGAGTCTGTATTGATAACCTGTAAAACAGCTTGTTCTATACATGTTATAGATGCCAAGTTTAGCACATAAATGAGAAAAAGAAGCAGAACTGTTTAAATTTAAACTGTCGGCTCCATCGAAGGAAAACATTTAGTATTGAAGGCACCAGCAAACAGTGGAAGCCTGTATTACAATTTTATAAACAACACGTTTGATCACAACTCCACACAAAGTAAAAGTTAGAACTTAGCACAAACAAAACAAATGGTAGTTCAATCAGGTCTACGTAGATTACTTCAGTCTATTCAGGTGGACAAATAGAGCTAGGCTGATTTACTTAGACCCCAATAATACTGTGCACACCTAGAGCTTAGAGCGGTCTTTGCTAGAGTGATCTAACAGCTGTGTACACTTGTAGACCTAGTTAAGGCAACTCTATGGGAAAAATACTACAGTGTACAAAAACCTTAAGAGGGGCAACTGGGTCAAGTTTGAAAAATTGTCTGATCAGTACATCGAAAAGTACTTAACATTCAATACCCCAGATAAATTAGCAGAAAGATTTTGAAAGATTCTAATCAGAGTCGCTACAGAAACCATACCAAGAAGGCAAGTAAAGAAATAGAAACCTTTTTAGAATGAGTCTCTAGCCACCCTGGAGAGTGAAAGAAACAATAACAGGGAAAATTCTAAAGTAATAAAAAAAAGCTTGTGGATTATGTAGACCAAAAGTACTTATAGACTTTCAACTATAAAGCAAAGCTTTGTCTTTTATCAATAAAAATCTCTATTACAGCAATGTTGTACTTCACCCATTAAGATCACTTGCTTCAACTGGTAGGCTTAGTTAAAAGAACACACCTAAGTAATCTTTTAAATTGTATTGTTTAATAGGTAAAAACATGTTAGCAGGAATAATAGGACTAAATTTAAAACTGAATAACTTACTTCCAGTTTCTTGCATCCTTTATCAACAAGCTCCTTAAAATTTCTGCAAGCAACACCAACTAACTTTGTGCGTTTAGCATTTGATACCTTATAACCTTTCAGTACACCCATTTTAAAGACATTACAGTATCAAATGTCCATTGAAAGTGGTGTCATAAACAATCCCTTATCAGAAGACTGCTACTTTATGTCATCTTTTATCAAAGATGTTACAAAGTCTTCTTCGATCCAACTTCAACCACAACGTAGGCCTATGTTAAAAAATAATTTTGAGTTTGTATTGTCATCTGTTACAAATCTTGAAAGAAATCTTGTACAATCTGAAACATACAAAAAAATATATAAGAAATAAAAATAGGCCTATATAATTTTATTTGGTAAGAAATTATTATGATTTATTTTTTAATGAACAGAGAATTGAGTTTACAAAGGATGAGAAAAGTTTACATTTTCAATGATAAAGCCACTGTCATTAAGGTAACTTTGCAAACTTAATAGAGGCTTGTTATTCTAGTGGTTCCATGCTGCGACTTAGTCATGGCAAATTGTATTAAGAACGTAACTAATTTTGTGTATTGTTTTTACTTATTATGACTGATAATGTGATGAGGCAAGAAACAAAAGATGTATAAAGTGGCCAAACAATTACATAATTCACTTTCTAACAGTTCTATTACACAGTCGGGTAAATTGGGTACAACTTAGTAGATACAAATACAGATAGTGCCAAGTAGCGTGAAGCGTCACTTGAGCATGCGCTGTAACGTCTTACCCTCTCCTACTCGACTGTGAGTCTTCAGTACAGTCACTACCAAAAAGTGTTGATATACAATCAACACGACAGTCGACTACAAAGCAGACATGAATTAGGTAGGGCAGGCGGCTCTGACTGTACTCCGCCGCGAGAGGGGAAATGTAGTGGGAGCCGGCGTAGGAGACTTGCACACCTGTACATTTCTTCAGCGCTATCTGTACATGACTATCTCATAGCAAAATAGCTGCAGCTTCTAGTAGCTTGAAAAGTTGTGTGACAGGGCATAGAAGTAATAACATTTTTTAACTGCACAATGCCAAAGAGAGTAATGTGTTCTATTAGTATATGTATGTATGACCGGAATTTATGTGCTATAGCCTAAATGGATCAAATAAGTGAGTTAGTTAACCCTAGAACCGGCAGATGGTACATAATGTACCGTCACTCCAACACATTTGTAACGAGTGATTGTATTGAATATTTGACCTACTAAAAATCTTCCAATCTAAAAAAGATACACCATTGGAAAGGTAATGTTTCAAACTTTAATTTTTGTATTTACAATTTCTTTCTAAAACGTATATTTACATACGTAATCATCGTTGCAGTTTATTAGTTTTCTACAAATCAATCGGCACCCGAAAATTCATACAAAACATAACGAAATAACTCAACTTTCGTTAATCTCCAAAGCCCGCCCAGTAGGTTTTTAATTAAACTTATGTATCGATGGATTCATCACAACTTCCCCTTTCCAAAACTTTCATCCAATCAAAAATCGGACAAATAGTTCTAAAGTGTGGGGCGTTTTGTAGACCCTTGCAATTGGTCAGTTTTCCAAAAAATAAACAGCGTTATATATTTCACGTGATATATCTGTGTGACCACAATCGTTTTTTTAGATATTTTGGTATCTTTGTAAACATAATGCTTGAAGCTAACTTTTCCTGTAAACCAAATATGCTATATTTGAACAGTTTATTGTGTAGGACCGTGGGAAAATGACTGATAATACGGTCTCATCTAACGTTTGAATCTGAAGCCTAACAAACTTTTACAACATGGCTAGACATAGGAGTTTGCGCGTGCATCGTGTATAGCGTGAACGGGCGAGAGATTTCTACATTTTCTCTCTCTTTTGTTATTCAAATAATTCTAAGTCAAACACTTTTAGGAAAAGTTAATTTACAAGTATACAGTTCCATTCTTTGATTTATTCTCTACACTTTGTTATAATAATATTTCATTTTTGGGCGAAGCATATATTAGTAAATTACGTTCCAAACTTGGCATATGTTTGATAGCAGTCTTGTAGTAGGAACATAAAAACTCGTGTTTTGAAAATAAGAAATTTGAAAATGTTAAATGTTTTTATACAGTTCTATTTAGAACTAAATTACAAAACTTTTTTACATTTAAGGAAAAATTACAAAAAATGTTTACTACTTTTTATGTAGACTTAAAGTTGAACTTTTATTTTTCATAACTGAACATTTTTTGTTTCTTGAGCAAACAACTTTGTAAATTTTACATCTATAATTTTTTTACTGGCATATATAAATCTTTTGAACCTTTTTCTACAAAAAAGCTACGGAACACTTTTGGATTGGGGTTAATTTACTATTTTTGGCGAATTTTTGAATAAATGCTTGCACACGCCAAAAAATCCGTTTTGGTTAAAGCTGCCGGTTCTAGGGTTAAATTAACCATCATCCACCCCACCAGAATTTAAGCGTATATGATGTTAGGTAAAATCCAGTAAAACTAAAGGCTATCTTCTTGAACTCAACATTTAAAAAATATTTTTTTTTAATCATAAACCCAACTGCTTAAAAAGTTAACTTGAAAAAACAATAAACTAAATAAACCTGAGAGCTGTTTGCTATAAATGACAGTTAGTTATATTATTGTAGGTCCCTACTGCCTTTCGCATGGACTGTACAGATATAAATCAGCATCAAAATTCCTGCACTGAAAACAAGCACTGTACAAATATAAACACTACATACTCATTTATGCTCAATATCGCATAAAAATAAATATAGGCCTAATTCAGATTTTCCCATTATAATTAAATAAATTTTTACCTATATAAAATATCGTACTTAAAATATTAAATTTAAATATTGTATTAATTTCTATTAGTAGGCTATTGTAGAAAGTTTGGCTATTTAGGTATAGCCTATAGGGGATTCGTTAGAAAAGGAAGATTTTGTCTTCATTTAAAAAAATTACTTTCTTATGTGACCATAGTTTGTACTCACATCAACATTTTTTGTTTAAAATAGATGGAGGAAAAAAATTTAGCTAATAAACAAAAGAGTCTCATTACACAAAATTATCATTCATATAGGCTGGATGAGCTGTTCCTCAAGCCTTCCTACTCTACCAAAATGACAAACAAAATTCAATAATGAATTATTTTCAAAACATTGTCAATGGAATATGATTCTATATTTGTATACGATTTTAAAATCTTGTTGTTACAATGGTTCTCTAAAACCATTGAACTGCAACGTACCGTACTTAATATTTGAACAAGATGAAGACCTTGTTACTGCTGGCTCAGGGATTTTACAAGGAATAGCCCACTAGTCTCAATTACACATCATGCAAAAAAAAAAAAAAAAAACTAGTCAAACATTTCCAAATCATTAAGGCAATAAGCCGAGTGGAAGAGCTCACCGAAATTAAGCCCCTTATCATTCAGATTACTTATTCTTTTGACTAGTCAAGCTTTCTCAACTTTGTAGTCTACAATAGGCTACCTGCAACTATTTCAAAATTTTTCTTTTATTAATATTTGTATTGTTTTAAGACATATATACAGTAATATTAGTGTTTTGTAACAAAACATATTTATGAGATTAGAATAGCCTACAGAGAATATTCTTGAAGTTAATTTGAAAACTTAACAGGACAAAATATAAATAAACGACTAGGAGACCTATACCCGAATTAAATCTTGTACAACAAGAAAAGGCATTTTACTAAAAAGAAACAAAGAAATTAAAATTTTTTTTTAGTTAAACTATGCAGTAGTTAGGCCTTTGTTATAACGTAATACATTATCTTTTTTTATTATAAAATCAATGTTAAATTTGGATTAAAAGATTGATAATAGGCTATAGCCTAAGTTTTGCATTTTGACATCTCAAGACAAGTTAATATTTAGGCCTATCTACCTATTTTATTAGAAATTATTATTACCAGCTAGTTATAATTATCATGACCACCACTACTGGTATATAACACAGAAAATAGCAAAGAGGCTGATAGCTTGAATTTGCATCTTTGTCCAAATTAGGAATACTGTTAAATTAGCTCTATTCAAATTGGTGTGGCAAAACCTGTAGAAATAATTAAGAGCGCTCATGCTTTTCATTTTAATGTAAAGCATTAAGATGAATGCAAAGTAAAATAATCCAAGGTTGTTTGTAACTTTAGGGTAGGCCTCTATATGGAGATCTTAAGAGCTAAGAAGATTTTTTAAAGTAAGTGATTACTAGGCCTATACACATAGTAATTAATTGTTCAGGAGTAGATTGAGGTGAATACTTATGATGATTTTGTATCTACTTCAAATACATAGCCTACGAGCAGGGTGGCACAACTTTACTATTCGACTCTAGGCTAACCTATGGCAACAGAAATGCAAAAAAATAATAAAAAAATACCTAAAAGGTTCTAACCTAACCTATTTAGTCACAGTATAGGCAGCACTACTTTCTTTCCTAAAAACAGGTCATCATTTGTAAAGATATTAGCAGGAAGGTATAGGTAAACTTATTTCAAAATAATATAACCTGTAGGCTTACATAAACTAAGTTACAGTTCCCAATCAGAATATGTTTCTATGCAGATAGGTAGGCTACAGAGATAGGTTTTGGAGCAAACAGCCTGCATATAAACTTACCTCCCGTTACCTCCAGTCATAGTAGGGGCCTATGTATCCAGTTTGAAAACTATATTTTGAGTTTAATATTAAGGACCCCTGCTGGCATAACTTTACTATTCGACCCTAGCCTAATATTTTTGCAGACGACGTTGTTTTACATTCTACTGTTAAAAGTTGAATTCAGGTAAACATACGGTGACTAAATAAGTTACTATAGGTTAGAACCTTTTAGGTTTTTTTTATTATTATTCTTGCATTTTTGTTGCCTAGGGTCGAATAGTAAACTTGCGCCAAACATACACTGTGACTAAATACTATAGGTTAGAACCTTTTAGGTTTTTTTTTATTATTCTTGCATTTCTGTTGCCATAGGTTAGCCGGCGTAACTTTACTATTCGACTCTAACCTAATATTTTTGCAGACAACGACGTTGTTTTACATTCTACTGTTAAATGTTAAATACAGGTAAACATAGCCTACTGTGACTAAATAGGTTAGGTTAGAACCTTTTAGGTATTTTTTTAATTATTATTTTTGCATTTCTGTTAGCTCTAGGTTAGCCTAGAGTCGAATAGTAAAGTTGCGCCGGTTAGCCTAGGGTCGAATAGTAAACTTGCGTCAAAACGTTTAGTAATGGATTAAATAAACATGATTACATTCTAGAGCATTTTCTCGCTTATAGGTTGGCAGAGTAAGTAATTGAACCCGTTATTTTAAGTAGGCCTATTGCATTGTAGCTGAGGTCTAGTTTCCGTATAGTAATAATTCAAATCAATTAATACAGAGCTATTTCGAATATGGGCGCAACTTTACTATTCGACTCTAGGCTAACCTAGAGCTAACAGAAATGCAAAAATAATAATTAAAAAAATACCTAAAAGGTTCTAACCTAACCTATTTAGTCACAGTAGGCTATGTTTACCTGTATTTAACATTTAACAGTAGAATGTAAAACAACGTCGTTGTCTGCAAAAATATTAGGTTAGAGTCGAATAGTAAAGTTACGCCCGAATATGAAGCATTTACATCCAAGCAAGTTTCTTTTTATTTAAAAAATATGTTCAAATTTAGGTGTTGGACACTTACAATAATTCCGTTGAATAATAACAATGTTTACATAACCTACCTAGCCCAATTTAGATAGTAAATCTTGAACCCAAACGGTAATTGTTTTGTTCGTGTCATTACTTTAGCATATTAATTTATGCAAAAAATAAAATTCTTGTATCAGGTAAAATTGTTTACTTTTCAAACTTTTACGAAACAAAATAAATAAAAGTTGAATAATATGAATTGTTGAAGGGAAGGAGGAAAGAGACATACACATACAAGCACCCAGCACACAGATCATAGATTAGAAATAGATGTTTAGTTTACACGTCTTCTTACAGTAGTTTACAGCCTTTACAGGATGTGGGAAGTGGGACATGAGGTATATCAAATGGGTAATATCCTTGAATCAAAGGTATTTATTGTTTGTTTCCCCTTACAATTTACAATTTCTTATCTTTATCTATATAATAAAAATGAATTGCTGTTTCTTTGAAATCGCATCAATTGAGAACTGCTGGACCAATTTGGCAATTTTTGTTTTAAAATGTTCGTAATAGTCCGAACTAGGTTTTTATATAAAGAAAAATTTGAAAAGTTTCCCGAAAAAGTTTCAAATTTGGAAAAACTAAACAGCCTCTTTTGTATGGACTCAAGACCATAGCGCTCAAAAACAGCTGTTCGTATAAAATGCTTAGTAACACATGTTTGTTTACATTCATTACCATAGCAACTTTAGCAAATTTATAATCAGTTTATTATTCTTCAAAACCAATAGCTTTTTAGATTAGATTGACAAATTAAAAGCAAACATAAACAAAAACCAATAAAACATGCTTAGGCCTACTATATTATAATTCAATTTAAACATCGGTTGTTACATATTATTATAAATAAAACAACTGTTAAGGATCAAAAACTGAACATAATTTTAGGTTAGGCCTACAATGAACGAAATAGTATATTTCATTACTAGTACCGAAAGTGGCACTTTCCGGTGCGCGCCCAAGTTTCACGTACGAGGCGAAGCCGAGTACGGGAATAATTGGAGCAAGTGCCGGAAAATCACTTTCGGTACAAGTTATGAACGGTACTTTTCATCACGACGCAAAAATACACACAATGCTGAAGAAGAAACCTCAGTAAAATGCAAACTATTATATTTCTCAATTAACATTCTGTCGGTTTACATTGTTGAACAATAAGAACAGCTGATATAAATTGTAAGAATAAACGGCAAAGCGACGTCTGAGCGCGTAGCGGGCAAATGGAAAACTATTTTTTTTTTTTTTTTTTTAAATATATTTATTTTCCGGTTCAATGTTTCTACATTATGCACAGAAATTGTAACAATGGTACCATAACATTAGTGGGTTCGCTTCATTGAAGTCACCCTGTGACATGAATAATATTTAGTAAAAGAAAACAGGAAAAGAAAAAAAAATTACAAAATTATATTAGATAACGAAATAGATTGGAATAGAGTTTTACTAAGCATGTATCTCTACTAACAAGTCTTGAGGTAGTCTAGCTTTGAGTCTTGAAGTTATTGGTTGTCCAAGGTTAAAAAACACTGCACCAGAGGAAGAATTTAATGACATCATGAAATTTCTTGTAACTTTTTTAATAAAGACACTTATAGGATCTATACCTAGTTCTTTGTGGAGTTGTTCATTTCTTACAAACCAAGGGGAATTAACAGCAATACGTAGAATTTTGTTTTGAAATACTTGTAATTTTTTAATTTTTGATGAGCACAAGGATAAACCCCATACCGGGCAGGCATAAGTCATCAATGGTCGTAGTATAGATTTATAAATCAGCACTGTTGAAGATGCATTTAGTGATGATTTCCGATTTATAAGAGGATAGAGTTGGGCAAGTCTTGCATATGCTTGATTAAGTTTAATATTTAAATGAGCAGTCCAGTTTAATTTTTTGTTAAGATATACTCCTAAATATTTAATGCAACTATCTGATGGGTTCCAATTTAATGATGTATTGCATATTTTTATTTTCGGAGGATCATCGTACTTTCTTAGTGAGAAGATTTTTGTCTCGCATTTATTTGCATTTAATTTAATTCTCCATTTAGTAAACCAGGCCAAAAGTGTGTCGATACATGACTGTAGAAGTGATGAGGTTGTTATTACATCGTGATCTTGAACAATTATTGCTGTGTCGTCTGCATATAACGCTAAAGTAGAATTTTGGGGGATTGGAATATCGGACATAAATATATTAAAAAGTAATGGAGCCAAAATTGATCCCTGTGGAACTCCTGCTTTAATGTCTTTAATCGTTGAAAAGGAAGAGTTTATACGAACAGCAAACGTGCGGTTTGAGAGAAAAGATCTCAATATCTCTATAAGGTAAAATGGCAAACCTATATTATACAACTTATACAATAACCCATCGTGCCAAACTCTATCAAACGCTTGAGCTACATCTAAAAATGCAGCAGCTGAGCGCTTTTTATCTTCAAAGCCTTGAACAATTTTTTCTGATAATCTCAATAACTGAAGAGTTGTAGAATGTTTAGGACGGAAACCAAATTGATGGGGTGGAATACTTGTAGCGCCATCAGTGTGTAGTAATATTCGTTTTTGGATAACCTTTTCTAATATTTTGGACAAACTTGGTAGGAGACTAATCGGTCTATAACTTGAAGGATTATTTGCTGGTTTCCCGTGTTTATGGATGACTATAACTTCGGCATGTTTCCAGTAAGATGGAAAATGGCCTATATTAAGACAAGCGTTGAATATTGCGACTAATAAATCTAAAGCTTTGCTTGTTAAATTTTTTAAAATTACATTTGTAATAAGATCATGACCAGGAGATTTTTTATGTGGCAGTGATTTAATTAAGTTATTTATTTCCGAAGAAGATACGGGTTTTCTTGGGAGTTCTGCAGTGCTAATTTCTTTAAAGCAACTAGTAAATTCTTCTACTTTAGCACTTGTATTAGGCTCATTAATTTGGTTAGGAGAAAAGGAATTTTGAAAAAGATTTGCAAAAATTTCACATTTTTCTTCATCACTTTGAAATAGTTGACTTTGCTGCTGAAGAGGAGGAATTACTGTTGATTTACTCAAAATCTGTTTAGTAGCTTGCCACATATTTGAATCACCTGGATTTATATTACTTAGATATTTCTGGTAAGAATCAAACTTTAACTGATCCAATTCTGATTTTACTTGTCTTGTTAATTCATTTAAACGTTTGCGCATCCAGGGCAGTCGATATCTTTGCCACTGCCGACGAGCTTTATGTTTATCTTTTATTAGGTACAATATTCGAGCTGGAGGGTGAAGGTAACTTGTATTTTTAGGTTTAAAGGGTTTAGCTATAGCTAGTTGTACTGACTTTTTAATTGTAAAGGTTAAATGATGCACCACTTCATCAATTTGTTCAACAGTAGTTAAATGGCTGGGTGTGGTTAGAGACTTATCAAGCTCGTATTTGAAGGTATCCCAGTCTACTTGTCCTGTGATTAAGACTTCTCTGTGAGAATTTAATTTGGGTTGTATGAAAAATGTTAATATTACTGGAAGGTGATCCGAGTCTAGTTCTGTAAGCGTCTGATGAAATATTGGTTGCATGAAATTTTTGTATAATACAATATCTAATATATCAGGCTGTGAATGTAGCTGGAACGGATAAAAAGTTGGTTCATTTCGTGCCGAAATATTAACAGAGCTGTTTGATATGTAATTCAATAAACGATTTCCATTTGGATTTGTGGCTCTGCAACCCCAATGCTGATGTTTACAATTAAGATCGCCTAGCAAGAGTGTAGGCACATCGTCATTAAAGATGATTTGTAAATCATTACTTAAAAGTCTCCGATTTGGTGGTTTATAAGCCGAAATAATATTTACTGTTGAGCCATTTTCAACTTTTATTTTTATAGCTACTATTTCAATGGATATGACAGGTGGTAATATAATTTGATTGTGATCAAGTGTCCTTTTAATGAAAATTGCAACACCTCCAGAGGCAGTTGGTAATAACCGATCTTCACGATAAACACAATAGCCACCAACTTTAAAATTTAGTGATGGAGTTAAATGTGTTTCTGTAATGCATGCAATATCAATATTATGCCTGGCTAGAAATGAGATGAAAGTAGATTGTTTTAATTTTAAACCATTTGCATTCCAATTTAGGATGGTTAAGTTTTGAAAAGTATAGTTTTTAAATTTATTCATTGTGTAAAACTTTAGAAATAATTTTATATATAATAGTCTTGATATAGGGCATGAATGATTTAACTAAATTCAGAATGATGTCTTCTAGGGAACCAAAACTCGACTCAATATTTGTATCTGGTTCATCATCTTTTCTCAATTTTGTTATTTTGGCATAGGATGAGGTAGATGGTTTATTTTTAACTTCAGGTTCATTATGAGGACTGTGATTTTTATGGCTAGTTAATTTAGGCCAATCGTCACTATTCATATTTATACTCGTATGTTCACCTGCTGTTTTATTTGATGTAGGTCTTAAATCTTTATTTTGTTGTTTCTGGTAGCCAATTTTGTTTTTTATATTTTGATAATATTGACAACCACGAAAGTTTGCTGAATGGCTTTCACCACAATTAATACATGTTGGAGGTACATCTTTTTTGTTTGGGCACATTGTATAATGGTGTTGACCTGTGCATCTCACACACCTAGGGTCCAAACGACAAAAATTTTTGGTATGACCGAACCTTTGACATCTTGTACATTGAGGGATGTTTTTAGATTTTCTTTTTGGTTCAACTGACACAATAGAGTGGCAAAGCTTATTAAGTTTAAATATTTCATTGCCATTTTCGCTGTTTTCTACTTCTGCTGAACATAAGGGAATAGGTGATTTGTCTTTGTTTAGTAACCTACAAATATTTATGACGGGATAATTTAGGTCAATTAGTTCCTTTTTAATTTCTTCGTTTGTAAGCGAGTAAGGTACATTTCTAATTATGACTTCTAAATTTTTGTCTTGAGTGGCTTTAAAAGTGTGGTATTTAATACCTGAGTTGTCATAAAATTTAGTTAAATTTCTGAAATCTTCAATACTTTGAGTGTTAATTTTTAATGTGTTTCCTCTCACTTCTGTAGAGAAATCACAGCAAACTATAATTTTTAAATCTTTTATTATTTCTTGATGGTTATTTGCTTCTCTAAGAAATATTGGTGGAATTTTAAGTTTTTGTTCAGGCCTAACGGTTGAGTTTAACTGACTAGACTCTGCATCCATATCAGTGTTTTCACATGTAGCATATGTATGATCATTTTCATCAAGCTTAATAGTTTCAAATCTATTTTTCGAATGTAGTTAATCTAAATCTAGTACATACCGTTTTGCAGGCTGAAGTTTACTAACAGAAATCGCCTTTCTCTTACTTGGTAGTATAAAACCTTCATCTGCCGTCTGCTTTTCCATTAATTCAAGAACATTTGATTGCATATTTACAGGATTATTTACAGTATTATTATTTGTTAAGTTATTTACACATGGGCTAGTAGGTACCGGTATATCCTTTTCATTATTAACTACATTTAAATTAGAAGGCTTAAGCCTAACTTTATTCATTGTTGTAGGCTTATGGCCTACTAGGGTTATGCCTAGGTCGTCAATGTTTAAACCACAAATATGTACACTTACTAATTAAAGTTGTTAAAATAATTATTAAATGATAAAAATATTAAGACACTTTAAACAAAACTGAACTCAAAATGAAATTATTTTAACTGAAATAAATAAATAATTCAAAAAATATCGGAGCAAAATTGAATTTGTTAACTTTAAGTCACAGCCAACAAAATCCTCGTATAATCCTTGAACGTCACTTCCAGACTGATAGGTAATGAAAATGAAACTTTGAGGTTACGGCTTCTATAAGCAGCAACAATAATAACTCGGAAAACTAATTGAGAGCAAGGGAAAACAAATTTAGAGCAAGGGAAAATCAGCTGATCGTTTTTCCCTTGCTCTAAATTAGAGCTTGGGAAACGATCGTTTTCGTTGCTACCAGCTGACATCGAAAGTAGCTACTTTCGGTACGGAGTGATGAAATAGTATATTTCATTACTAGTACCGAAAGTGGCACTTTCCGGTGCGCGCCCAAGTTTCATGTGTGAGGCGGAGCCGAACACAGGAATATCGAATTTCACGTGTGAGGCGAAGCCGAGCATGTGAAAGTGTGTTTCACGTACGAGGCGAAGCCGAGTACGGGAATAATTGGAGCAAGTGCCGGAAAATCACTTTCGGTACAAGTTATGAACGGTACTTTTCATCACGACGCAAAAATACACACAATGCTGAAGAAGAAACCTCAGTAAAATGCAAACTATAAGAACAATAAGAACAGCTGATATAAATTGTAAGAATAAACGGCAAAGCGACGTCAGAGCGCGTAGCGGGCAAATGGAAAACTAATTGAGAGCAAGGGAAAACAAATTTAGAGCAAGGGAAAATCAGCTGATCGTTTTTCCCTTGCTCTAAATTAGAGCTTGGGAAACGATCGTTTTCGTTGCTACCAGCTGACATCGAAAGTAGCTACTTTCGGTACGGAGTGATGAAAACACTTTTATTTGCAACCAATTTCTCTAATTTATAATCGGATTATTATTCTTCAAAAACCAAAACAGCTTTTTTAGGTTAGATTGCCAAACAACACAAACAAAAATCAACGAAAAATGCTTACTGTATTATAATTCAATTCAAACATCGATTGTTACATATCTATTTACTTACATATATGCTGTTTAAAATATTGTTTATATAAATTGTTGACATAAACACCATTTGCAATTCAATAACTTTAGTCAAAAGAATGAAATTTGATATAACTACCCTTAAAATTAAATAAAGCAATAGCGAAGCATTGCCGGGTCCACTAGTTGTATATATAAATTGTTTTGTGTGAGTATGTTTTTAAATTTAATTTATTGATGATATTCATATGCATATGATGTTATAAAGTCTCTCGTTTGTAAATAAATAATTGTTTTAAGGGGAGTCTGAATAAAAAAAAAATTAAATTTCACTTTTTTTTATTAATATTGATTATTATTCTATGAAATCTACTCTTGACAACGGTATACCATTGTTTTCTTTTTAGTACAATTTGAAATTAGATAAAACAAATATTTTCCAAACAACTGTTGTGTCATTTTGAAGTTACACAGTGCCTGGATGTAGTCTTTATAAATTTTTATACTATATAAAATTGTTTAGTTATAATATTTAGTTTTACTATATTGGCCACGGAAATTAGAAATACAAGATCTTCGAAAATAAAGAAGTTGGAAGGCATTTTTGAAGATCAGGAAGACAAGGAAAACCTTAGTATTCTATATACCATGGGAAAGCCCATTATACAGTGCTGGACAGTGTTAATATCCTTGATACTCTTGATACTGGTTTGTGGTTAGTGTAATATCCTTGATTATACATAGCCGTTATTAAAACATGATTTAATAGTATATTTCATTACTAGGACCGAAATACGAGCTCAAGTTTAACGACCGAGGCGAAGCCGAAATCGGAAAATGAGCGAGGATCGAAAAGCCACTTTTGGCCCGTGTGACGAACGATACTTTTCATCACACTGTGATTAATACTATTAATAATAAATGCCATATATTTTTTTGGATTAATATCTGGACATATGACTGTATCAATAGGTTTATAACCTAAAACAAACAACTACTAAACCTAGTTAAAAACTATTTAACTGTGTTGTGTTTGTACATAATTTCTGTACTTATTCATTTTAATATTAAATGGTTAATTTATAAATTCCCCTCCCCATTGATAGTAAATTACTAATTTATCTAACTACGGGTATATGCACTGAGCTAAAAGATATAACTGGAGGTAGCACTGTGAAAACGAGATGCGTGCCGCCCAAGGTCTCTAGATAGGAAAGGTTACCTCATAGTCATGTAAACAAACTCAAACCCCTCGACCCGTTCCCTGTCCAGTGACGTCATTATAGTATAAAAACACCGCGCTACCATGAAAGATGTATGTTTCGTCGTACAAATCACCTCATTTTTTTAAAAAATAGATGTATTAAACTATTTTTGGGTTGCAGTTTTTTAAATGATACTTAAGTTACACATTTCAACATTTGTAATTGTAAGAATATATCTTAACCTTTTCAAAAACATTATGTTTATGTCATTAATTTGCAATTTACAATAATAACAAAAGTATAATCCTACAAATTTTAATTTATATTTTTACTGACTAAAATTTAAAATAAAAAGCTATCTTGGTAATACATTTTAAATCATATAACTAAAAAGCAGTCATTAAAATTGTATTTAATATTTTTTACAGAATAAAAAGAAAAAAATGCAATCACGATAATACATTTTAATCTATATAATAAAAATTAAATGCTATTCGTTGGTAAGCATCACTTGAGAACGGCTGGACCGATTTTGCTATTTTTTGTTTTAAAATGTTCGTAATAGTCCGAATTAGGTTTTTATGAAAAGACATTTTTGTGTGGGGTAACGTAAATACAGTGTGGGGTAACGTTTTAACTTATTTTTTTTAAACTAAATGTAACAAATAAAAACTAATGTTTAACTTTAATTTTCTTTCAATTCGTGTGTTCTGTCCGGACGAGCCGAAGTCTCGAAAAAGTGTTGAAATGGGGTTGCTACCCCTATAAAATAAATACAAATTTAACTACCTTCCTACAAGCTGTAAACCTAAAATTATGTAATATTAAGGTATTTTTAAGAGAATACAAAACTATTTGCAATTTGATTATTAAGTCAGTGGGATAACTACCCTTAAAATTAAATTTAGCAATAGGGAATCATTGCGGGTCGACTAGTTTGTAATAATAAATAAAAATACGATCTAACATATTTTAATTTATATTTTTTTAAATACTAAAATGAGAAATATTTAGCATGGTAACTACTTATTTGCTAATTTTGCTTTTGCATAATAATATTTGCAAGTTGCAACCGCACAAATGGAACCACCTTTAGGTTTATTTATTGATTTTCTATCCATTGTAAGCCTAAATAATATATTTCTTCTACCTACACTTCTAAAACACTTTATATACACTAATTTAAAAAAAGTTTAAGTTTAAACAAAAAACACAAGCCGTCAAACATTCACAAATAATGAGTAACGCGTATAAACGTAAACGACAGAGCTTTGATCACTGTATAGGTATACTAATAACTACGTCACAGCCCCCACTCCACTTTTTTGATATTTCCCGAATGAGGTAACCTTTCCTATCTAGAGACCTTGCGTGCCGCCATATTGTGGTGAGGATAGAAAACGCGCGCATTCAAACTGCCATACATATCAAATGACTGAAAGTTTATATTATAAACATTTAAATTCGTCTTTAGGGAATCAATTCTCGATAAAAAGTTCATAGTAATTTCAGTATTCATTGTTAGTTTAATACAGTATTCATGTAACGTAATATTTTGTTTAGAAAGGCAAAAACACATTAAGTTACATATAACTGAAATGCAACATAGGCCAAATTACATTGATGTTAGCTGAGTTCTTTCTTATTAGTTCCTTCAATATGTAAATACACCAATACATATTGAGAGTATTTTATTTTACATTAATATTAAAGATATTTTAATATGTATCAAGTTTGCTATAACTAAGTTAATAAGAAACTCAAAATCAAATAACCCTTACTTCCTTCTTTGTTTTTGATAAGCCTTTTAATTTAAACGTTCATATATTTCTTTTATCTTTGCTGAAAAATAACTTTTTAGAAATCATAAAATAAGTAAAAGCTTTTGGTAATTTAATTTACTTTGCAAAGATTTTTATTTAAGATATTTTATTTAACTTATTAGACCTCCCTTGTCCAGGATTATCACTTACCAAAACTACATAAAAAAAAAATATATACCTTGTAACTAGTTTCACCTTCATCTATACTCTTCACAGCATATACTATTATTGTTGTATATAATACAGCCTAATGCTGGTTTAAAACCTTACTACTATTACCTATTCCTCCCACATTGTACTGTGTTTTCATACTCTAAGAAATTACTAAAAACAATTTCTCTTTAAAAAATACAGGATTGTAAATAAAAACATGAAGGGATTTATTAAAACCATTTTATTTGTACATTTAAAAATGAAAAAATGTTGTAAAACTTTAATAGTTGTGTTGATATAACATATTTCATATCTTTACTCATGTGGATAAATATTTACTGGGTGGGGTGGGAGTAACTTTACCCTTATCATTTCATTTACTTGGTGGCTATAAAGTTATCGCCATGCAATGAAATAAACTGAAAAAATAACTAATATTTTAAAATAATGAATACAACTATTAAAGTAATACAATTTGTTACAAAGACATTGCTTGTACATATATACTAAGCAGACCAGTTAGCTTATTTTAACATTAGTAAATATGATTTATTATAGAATATAATACTTGTTTAATGTTTTTGTATGTTTCACTGCATCCAAATGCGACACAATAACGAACCATAATTACTTATATAATTTACATTTTAAAACTAAACTCAGACAATAAATAAAATCTCATATACGGCCTGCAATCTTATAGAGACGCTATCCTCAACACAGTACCAACACAACAAAATAACAGAGACACGCTTTTCAATAGTAGACGCCGTGTCAGTGCTACCTCCAGTTATATCTTTTAGCTCAGTGGGTATATGTTGTGTTTGTAAATAATTTCTGCACATATTCATTTTAATATGAATTATTTTAATGCATAAGCTACCACCCCTATTGATAGTAAATTACTATTTTATTTAACTATGTTGTGTTTGTAAATAATTTCTGTGAATATTCATTTATTAATTGCTTCATTTATAAGTTACCCCCCTCCTATTGATAGTAAATTACTATTTTATTTAACTAGGTATGTTGTGTTTTTAAATAATTTCTATACATATTCATTTTAACACTTTAACTGCCAACCCTTATGAGTGAAAATTTACCTCCAGGCCAAAGAGTTTTTTTCTTTCATTTGCATCCCAATGACTTAAAATATATATTAATATTTATTTTTGGTTGTCAAAATTTATTTGTGTGAAAATTATATACACATGGCCTCTAGCGTCTGCAACATATATATATTGCATACATTGTGGACCATATCTGCCAATGTAAAGACCAACTTAATACTGCTGTTCTGTGGGGCCAGATGAGTAACAATTAATATAAATTGTTTAATGCATAAGCTACCTCTACTATTGATAGTAAAATTGCTATTTTATTTATCCATTTAGTGTTTGTAAATAATTTCTGTACGTATTCAATTTAATATGAATTGTTTAATTTATAAGCTACTTAGATCCCCATTGATAGTAAATTACTATGGTATTTTTTAAAAATATTTTGTGTTTGTATTTAATTTCTGTAGATAAACATTTTAATATCAATTGTTTAATACTTAGGCTAACCATCCTATTGATAGTAAATTACTAAAGCTAATTAAATTAATTAAAATTATTTTTGACTGGAAATACTGTGTGTACATAAACATAATAACATTCATTATTAAATCCATAAGCAACATGCATTTCTACTTTAATTTACCAACCTCTAAATAAAAAGTCAGAACATTTTAGTACACATCATTTTAAAGTTAAGGTTCTTTTTTTAAGACTTTGTATTTTATATTTTAATGATTTTGTAATATTCGTATACAATGACTTTGTATATATTTGTACTTAATAATATCAATAGCTTGATATCTGTATTTATAAAATACACCTAACAGATTAATTTAAATTACAAAAATGTCACATATTAAACAAAATCAAAGTGGCAATTTACTGTCTAGTGACGGTAAGTCGACTGTAGCTCATTCTAGCCGTCAACAAAATAACCGTTTTTAAAATTTCAAGATCTGCGCATCCTGTCATAAAACATTGACTACTTGAACTTGTGCTTCAAAAATTTCCCGCAAAAGAATGCATTAGGTGGCCTATCTAGAAGGTCCATAATCAAAGGTAATAGATTACGTTTTTGACTTTTTCCGAAAGTTTGTTTTTAGCGAATTTCCATAGGAAAAATGAGCTATTGCAGTGGCACTTATGGTGAGACCCAAAAGGTCAGGAGTAGCAAATGAGCACCGATCATGGTCTCCAGAACACGTTTTGTTGTGCCATTAAAATGCATATTTATATTATATATGTCGCTCAGACGAGTTCGTTAGCCAAAAAATCCAACAACCGGAAGTACGTTTTTTTGACTGGAAGTAACAATTTTTTGAGATTTTTACTACGAGAATGAAAGTTTTTAGAGTTTTTTCTAAAAATGTAAATGTATGATGTTATTCTGCACATTTTGTTTTTTTACGCGACCTTAGCTCGCTTGGTTAACCCAAAATCAACCAAAACGTAAAATACCATAAAAGTACCCAGTTCGAATCCAAGTGGTGAAAACTCGCGAGGCCACTAGGAGGAAACTACTAATATTTTGCACACACACAGACAGCTGTTCAACGCCTTCGTGAGTGGACCTATTTCCCAAATTTTTGGCTGAAACCCTAAAACATAGGCATATAAACTTAATTTTGGAAATTTGCTCAACTCATGTCAGCGGTCCAGCTGCGTGGTCGAATCATTTCATCTTTGGTGCACGTTTTCTCAGTTTCTGCTACTCCTAGAAAAATTAAATTTATACTGAATATAAACCTTCATATAATCTATTGTCTTTTGCAAGGATTTAAAAAAAAATTATATTTAACTTTGATAAAAATTAATTAGTATACTTATTTCATAATAAAAGTGGTCGTGTGGGAAATAATATATATTTTCCATAATATTCTGAATTTACTAAAATACTTGCATGAGGAACTTAAAAAATTGTGTTTTTCAAAATAAAATTAAAAGTACAGCTCTATCTCATCTCAGTCCTGAGATAAGTTACAAATCAAATGGCTAACATTACATTACATTAAAAATAAAACTTCCTAATAGTATAAATGTTGCCAAATGTATTGAGTAGGGTACGTATTAGATTAAACATACTCCTTAGAATATAAATATGTTCTTCAAATCATCAAAAACACTTAAATTTTTTAATAAAATTGGCTTTGTATAGAAAAAGTATTAGCAAAGCTTATAGTATGAATTAAATAGGCCTACATGAAAAAAATATATAAACCTAGTCGTTATGAAACTTATTGTTAAAAGTTGTTTTATTAATATTGTATAAAATAAAATAGTAGGGTCTAACCGATAAAATGGAAAATGAGTAAAAATTTTTCTCAAACTAACAAATTATTTTTTCTGAAAAATGAAACATTATTATTTAAAAAAATATGTTTTGACTAGCAATTTAAAGTTGGAGCGCTTAAAAATATAATTTTTAATTTTTGTAGTTGTAGTTCTAAACTGTTATGAATTGCAACTATATTAGTACTAAAATTTGATAGTATTTTAATAATCATGTTCAATTGCAAATTATAATTCTATAACTTCATATTTAAATTAATTTTAATTTAAAAAAAGGAAGTTATGTTCTACCATGTTTATGTACCACAATTTGGAGTACCATATTGTATTGTATAGTGAATGTTTCTCAATTTATTGAACCTTTCAAGATAATTTTATTTGAATCTTATTGATTATATGTAGGCCTATGTAGGTGTTATAATGATTTAATAAATTAATAATTTATTTTATCTAAAAAAATGCAAAAGTAATAATTTAATATTAGGCCTATAAATTATAATTATTTTATTATACTATAATATCGGGTAAAATATAATAAAATGTACTACGTTTAGTAAACCTTTCTTTATTTTAGAGTGCTTCAGTCCCACCAGAAGCGCTGTAGATAGTTTTAACTTATAACATTGAGTTACCTATCTTCCTCTTGGTATTATTATCTCTGGGGTATTATGTAGGCCTATACTCATTTTGATTATGGACCTTAGGTCCTTATTAATAAGCAGCTGTGGATTATAGAATATCAAAGATTTAACATTTTAACACTAAGTACATTCATCAAAGACTACATTCAATTTTTGTATATATTATATTCTAAATACTAAGTAAACTTACTATCAGATTCTCTACATACTTCTAATGCTAACTCCCATATTGTACCTACACAATAAAATTGTGGTCAAAATAATTTAAATCCCCCTGTAATATGTGGATTTTCATATCCACAGATATCCTAATTTTGTCATTGTTGTGGGTTTCTCAAAAAAGTTTTTGGGGATCCATGTTCTTTTCCTATACACAAATTTCCTTTGATATTTTTTAATAACTAAACAGAGTCCATTCAGCACGGGAAGGAGATGTTCTCATATTTGTACAGTTTCTGTACCTCAATATTAGTTTCTGAGATGCAGCAATTTAACATTGATTTTCCCATAAGAAAATAAGGGTTTTGTTGTACCAATTTCTCCTCGGTAACATATTGTAACAGTTTATTGCCCATTCAGCTTTGAAAACAGAATATTTTCATATTTGAATCATTGCTGTATTCAAATAGTTTTTTGAGATACAGCAATTTGAAGTTCTATATTTTCTATTTTATAATATATAAGGAACAACAAAATGATCATTTAAAAAAAATGGGAATTGTTCGAATACTAAAATACACTAACTTCATAACAAATTTTAATGCCATCGTCAAACTTATTAAAATAATATTTTTCTTAAATTTATTTCTGGATCCCTTCCTACGAACTTTGTGGTGAAAACAATTTAATCCTATACCCCAAAATCAAAACCTAAGCCAAGCACGCGACAACGCTTGTGTGTTTAGAAGGGGTGTGTGTGAGAATTGGAGGGTGTGTGTGTGTTTGAGTGTACAGTTTCAGTAAAACTATAACAACCAACAGTTTAAGAACAAAATAAATATTTCAGTGATTTGCCACCTTTTAATCATAGTAATTAAATGGTGATTTGCACAGGTACCTACTTTAGTTGATCATCACTGGTGAATGGTCTAAAGTCAATGGTTTAAATGCATTTTTTACAATCAAACATTGAATGTTATGTCTAGGATAAACAATGAATGAAGTAGATCGTCTTCTACTTTTTAATTTTTGATCACTCTGGATCAACGATTAATCGGGTGAATCGACCTGAAGATTAAGAAAATTGAAACATGTAAGCACGTATTTTATATACGTTCACTGTATGAAAATAAAATAGGCCTGCAATTCAGGTGGTAGCGCCAATAAGGGCCTATGGTCAGGGGTTCACAGGTGCCGGTACTGCTTTTTATTATTTTTTGTACGTGTTGTTTTGCACTGGACCAATTACGCCCTTAATCACAGTCATTCAACATTTGGTTCACAATTTTACATCCGCCAATCGCCAATCGAAAAACTTCAAGATATCCTCACACTACAGTGTGTTGCGACTATGCGAGCCAACTACAGCAAAGTCTTCCACATTGTCTCTCAGTTCGAATAGAAATGGGACAACTTAAGGGCACCAGACACCCTTTGATGTTCGGCGAATGCTGCGAAGGACTACAAATAATAGACCGATGATTCAGAGATGAGGAGGCCGAAAAGTTTACAAATCAGCTACCGTACGCTTAAACTTTTATATTAACTTTTTTAGCATGAAAAAGTTTATAACATATTGAAGAGATTATTATAATAAAAATAAGACCAAACATGATATAATTTGCACCATGCTTGATAGGTGGTAATTTAAACTATATTTTTGAAGTTTTTAATATAAAGTTGGGTCGTTTTGTCCAAAATATGCTTGCCCAGTTTCACACACACAGTGTAAATCATAAAGGGGTTTAAAACTACTACTGTATTTTTGTTTTGAGCAAACATTATTATATGTTAACTATATATGTTTATAAAATAATATTAAACACTTTTCCCCCTATAACGTCCCCATAAATAATTGCATACAGTAACAATAACACAGTGGATAGAATGAATATTGAACTAATTAATGTGCAATAAGTAGCTTGTGAGTTATGTTAGAAGGAAGTAGCTTTAATATTATGGATTATAATACAAATTAAATTCTTTATATGTTATATATTTATCTTAAAGACAAAAAAATTTGTTATTTTGGGTATGGTTCTAATCAGGGCTACAAATATTTGGTGTCAGGTGTAAGGTTTTAAATTGATAAGAAGTTGCTTTGTTGAATCACTGACATTCTATTCTATTATATTCTTTGGTAATACTCGTACATTGTTGAAGTTAATTGCAAGGGCCCTTTTTACAAACCTCCTTATCCAGGGAACTCTATTTAATCCTTTCCAGTGAAGTTACCTATCCTCTTTACAAAAATCATCAGATTTGATCATCAAACCTCATTATGACTTTAATTTCGACTTATGTTTAAGCATCCTTACACATTGTAGGAAGAAACAAATTACAGTGATGTTTCCTCTTGTCCTCATTGATTGCAGTTGGGTGAGTTATATTTTCTAAAAATGACTAAGATATAATTTAGTGCATATTGTTTTATCAGAGGGCCTACTACTGACCTCATTCCTTCTTCCAGCTATCTGCTCCTCCATTTATCATGTCTCTCCAGGACGATTTTTGATTGCATAATATAATCCTCCTCTTCTCTCTACTTATCTCGATGCTTTTTCTTGGACTAGTTTCGATTCAAAGATTTAGCTGTTTGTTTTGAAACCAACTGGCTAGTTCAGGACTAACATATAACAAACTAACTAGTTTTTAACCTAACATTGGTTATTTCCAAGTTATGGTTTGTTTCAAGAATGTGCTCCGCAACACTAGATTTTTCAGGCCTATTATACTTAATATGTGATATGTGTTCTTTAAATCTCGTCATAATTTTTCTCTTTGTTTGGCTTAGATAAATCCTGTCACAAGCGTCACATTTTATTTCATAAATTCCAGACTTTTCCAACATCGGAATTTTATCTTTAGGATTACCTAACAGTTGTCTAAGGTTATTATGACTTTTGTAAGCAATCCTAAGGTTACATTTCTTAAAAATGGACTCCAGGCCTTTAGTAAGTATGGAATCAAAAAGTAAACTAACATATTATTTCAATTTTTCTTTTCCTTCCGGTTGGAGAGTCGTGGAATTTATTCTAACATTTTTTAGCTTCTGTTTCCTTAACAAGTTATCAATAATTTTTGGATCAAAACCATTGAACTGAGCTATATTTTTAATAACATTCAATTCATTGTAAAAACGTTTCGGATCTGAATTGCTCTATTTATCATACAATTAAAAGTAGAAAGTTTATGTTTATAACTATGATTCGAGTTGCTTAATATGTACCTATGATTATTTGAGGGTTTCCTATATATATCAAATTCTATCTGTTGTTTATTTATTTTCTAATACATAAAATATCTAAAAATGGAAAGCTTTGGTTCAATTCAGTTTCATGAGTAAACCTAATAGAATTGTGTTTGCCATTTAATTGATCCACAAATTCCTGAACACTGGATTTGTTGAGGTCAAAAATGGTAAAAATGTCATCCACATATCTCAGCCATATTTTAGGAAAGTAGTCAAGATCATTGCTTAACTCCTCCTCAAACTTACTCATGAAAAGGTCTGCTATAAAAGGAGACAAACAATTGCCCATAGCTGTACCATCAAGCTGTTGATAAAATGCATTATTAAATTTGAAATAATTTTGATCCATGCAGACCTCGGTTAATCTTAAGCCGGTTCTACACGATGCTACGAACGCTCACTCCAATGTTGGACCGAACGTTTGGGACAAGTAAGTTCGACAGATGGTACAGCGAATGTTCCTTCTACACGGTGAATCGAACGTTTGATCCAATATTTAAGAAAACAGTTTGGTTCAAACGTTGGTCCAGTTGCAAAACTGGACGAGGATGACAGTCTACAGGGTGTCTCTGAACTCTCTACCGACCTTTTCAGGTATTATTCCTGGACCATAGACAAGCCAAAATATCATATTCAAAATTTCGAAAACTCAAAAGTTACTCGTATAGCCGCCATTTTGTTTTTTTTTCACATTGGAAATTTTAATTCGAGAACGGATAGTTATAATTAAATTAAATTTGGTATTTAGCTTTATTACCTAAAGACCTAATTACAGAAAAAACATTATTTTTTTACAATCATTAATTTCAAAATGGCGGCTGCCTAAAAATTTCAAACGTAAATATCTTAAAAACCGCTCATAGTAAAAAATTACATTTATAACGTTTTATTTATAGGATTTAATTGCAAATTTAATGACACCAAATTTATGGAAATCGGTTCATAAATAATGGAGAAAAATCCATTTTTAAGATATTGCATTCTTGTCAATATCAACTGTTATCATGTGAGATCGCTGCTAGTGAGCCACGTCGATCAGCTGTTTCAAGTATAATTCCACCAAACAGCTGATTGATCAATGTATTGTTAAAATATGACAGTTTCCTGTTACAAAGTGTCTTTTTCCTGTATGTTGCTTATTGTTAATCAGTGTGCTGCTTTTTAATAGTAATCTGTGTTAACGTATTCAGTATTCATAATTTATTGATAAATGGCTAATTATAGTAATGCGGAGTATTCCGATATGCATTTTTATTATGGAGCTGCATTTGGAAATGCAAATGAAGCAAGAAGGTTGTATAGCGACTATTTCCCCAACAGACAATATCCTAGTGCCAAAACATTTACTGCTGTCCACAACCGTCTCAACGCAACTAGTACGTTTCATGTGAGTATGGCAGATACTGGTGCTGCGAAGTCGGTGCGTACAGTTGAATTTGAGGAGGAAGTCCTTCGTAAATTTGAAGAAAACCCTCAAACAAGTACTCGAGCTGTGGGTAATGAGATGGGGGCAGGGTACTGTGTGGAGGGTACTCAATGGAGAAAATTTGTACCCATATCATCTCCAAAAGGTTCAAGCCCTTAAACCTCAAGACTATCCAGGTCGGGTAGATTGTTCCAGGTGGTTCCTGCACAAACTGGCGGACGATCCAGATTTCTTGAAATCCGTTATTTTTACAGACGAATCCAGTATCAACCAGGATGGTATTTTCAATACCAGGAACAGCCATGTTTGGGCTCCTGAAAATCCCCACGAAACTGTCATTTCCAGCAAACAACATCGTTTCTCAGTTAATGTTTGGGCTGGAGTTTTAGGGGATAATTTAATCGGCCCCTACATTCTCCCAAATAGGTTGAATTCCCCCACCTATCTTGTGTTCTTGAGGAACATACGCCCAGAACTTCTGGAGAACGTCCCATTGGCAGACTTACAGAACATGTGGCTGCAACATGATGGTGCTCCTGCACACTTTGGGCAAATTGTAAGAGATTTCCTCAACCAAAATTACAATCAGCAGTGGATTGGTCGCGGGGTACCGGTGTCGTGGCCTCCGCGGTCACCTGATCTTACTCCCCTAGATTTCTATGTTTGGGGGAGAATGAAGGAACTTGTGTATTCAACACCTGTGGAAAATGAACTGGACCTGATCGGTAGAATTGTAGAGGCGGCTGCGGTCATACAGGAGAAGAATAAATTTGAAGCTGTTCGGCAATCCATGACAACTAGGATCACGATGTGCAATCTACTTGGCAGTGGGCATATTGAACATCGTTTGTAAATAGAATTGTAGTCATATCTCATGTAAATAAATCCATTTGTTTTTTTGTAATTTTAACGCATTTTTGATATTTTATTTGAAGCATTAGTGAACCCTAGGAATCGTAAAGGTATTAAGGTATTAATGGTGCAAATGAACTTAATACAGCTGGTTAATGTTTTAATCAGCTGTTTGGTGGAATTATACTTGAAACAGCTGATCGACGTGGCTCACTAGCAGCGATGTCACATGATAACAGTTGATATTGACAAGAATGCAATATCTTAAAAATGGATTTTTCTCCATTATTTATGAACCAATTTCCGTAAATTTGGTGTCATTAGATTTGCAATTAAATCATATAAATAAAACGTTATAAATGTATTTTTTTTACTATGAGCGGTTTTTAAGATATTTACGTTTGAAATTTTTAGGCAGCCGCCATTTTGAAATTAATGATTGTAAAAAAGTAATTTTTTTTTCTGTAATTAGGTCTTTAGTTAATAAAGCTAAATACCAAATTTCATTTAATTATAACTAGCCGTTCTCGAATTAAAATTTCCTACGTGAAAAAACAAAATGGCGGCTATACGAGTAACTTTTGAGTTTTCGAAATTTTGAATATGTTATTTTGGCTTGTCTATGGTCCAGGAATAATACATGAAAAGGTCAGTAGAGAGTTCAGAGACACCCTGTATAATAATATATGTTTTGATTGTACACATTTAACGGGTTAAAAATCCCCACATCATATTAAGGCAGGCATAAATAAAATTTGTTTTTAAAATAGTAAATTTTTTAAATTACATTTTTTAAATATATAGTATCTAATTACCGGTAATCTGTTTCTGATTTTTCACGGGAACTTACTAGTATCAAGTATGAAATACTATAAATTGTAGCCTACTTAGGCTACCTGTGAAAATTTAAATGAATAATATTACTGATTAAAATTAAACACAGAGATAAACATAAACAAGACTGGTGTTTGGTGTAAATAGAGAGTAAATAGTGCTTCATATGAACGAGTCGTGTAGCCGTTGAATCAAACCAACGAACATTTTCCTTGAAACACTGGAGGCGTCCCTTTGACTCGGTGCAAAAATACCGACATCGGCCCGAACATGGTCAAATGCGAATGTTCGACGCTCGTCATTGGACGCTCGTAGGTTTGAACAACGGCCACACGATGTGACGAACCATCAAACGTCCAACGTTGGAAGGTGTTCGTAGCATCGTGTAGAACCGGCTTTACATACTCATCAATTTTCCGAGGTTCTACCTGATTTTTGTGTAGAAATTCTCTCAAATAACCCATAGTCTCTTTAATTGGAATACTAGGAAACAGAGAGCTAACGTCAAATGAAACTAATATTTCGTTGCTTTGGAGTTAATATTGAATTTTATAGGTTACATTATTTTATTTTATTAAGTATTGAATTTCTTTTGTTTGTTATTTATTTTATTAGGTCTATTAGTTTTTTATTTTATTTTATTTATATTTTTATTACTGTTTGTTTATAGTTTTAGTAGACCAGTTTGTTATTTTTTTTATTTAATAGTTTTATAATTTATCGTTAAATTGGTTTTTATTGTTAATAATAGATTCTTGTAGTAGATTTAATGTGGCTCCTCCCATTCCCCCACCAAGGTCGGTCTTGGATTAACCGGTATGGGGAGGAGTGGGGGGAGGGCGGGTATATATAGCCTGTAATTATTGTCTGTATACTTTAGTAGTGTTAAAACCCTCTGAGGATGATGACCATGTCATCGAAATGTACATAAGGGTAACGTATTAAACATAACTTACAATTTAGTTGTTTAGTTATTGTTTTTGTTCCTTGTTTTGTGGTTCGGGGTTTTTATTTAAATCAGTGTGATTTTGTCGCCACAGTGCTCTTTTATTTGTTTAAGAGATACATATGTTAATTTGAGAATTACCACTGTCTGATATTTCCTCATGGCGATTTTGAGTGACATTCTCTATGTTTTGCCCATGATCCTTCTGCAATGCCATAATACCTTGGATCAGCATCTTCCCACGTGGTATCTCAACCTGAGTTTAATATCTACTATAATATCTAGATTCCTAACCTAGTGCGTCAAATTCAGCTGACCGTTTATAGAGTTGGGCATACTATACTTTATAACTTCTTCTTGTTCATAAAGAGGACTAGGTCTTTCTTAATATGGTTGACTGATGGACCTAGCTCATCACACCAATGTTTGTATTTTTATCACGGAGCTCTCCTAGATACTTACCTCGTACCAAGATAGGCTCATCTAAGAAATAGCCTGTGAATAGTCCTTTGAACCCCAGCTTGTTTAGTAATTCATCCATTACCAAACATCACAGATATTGTGATATTCACCCTCTGAGTGGTACTCTATTATTTAACGCAGCCATGAATTGAGACACTCATTCCATATACTTCCAGGACTCTCTGAATCCAACCCATGATTGGTCTGGACACTGTGCATTGCAAACCACTCAGAGAAGAGGCTGGGTCTAATTGCTTTGGTTTGTTATAGGAGTCCTTATCTGGCATCTCCATACTAGTGGAATGTACGACAGCGCTAAACTAGCTTTGAATATACTAACCAGTATTTAATGACTACCTCGAGACCTCCTTTATCATTGCTGAAAAGAAGTTATCATTGTTACTGCCTATGTGACCCTTTCTTCAGTGATAATCTGATCGACCTGTTCTTTGCCCTGTTGGGAAGAGATATACTCTGTCATGTCATTATTATACTCAATTGTAGAACTTCATGGATCTCTGAAATTCATTTCATCCTCTTCTGTTTATAATCTGTGTTTGATAAACTTTAGATACACACTGGCAGTTAATTGGAAAATATAACTATCAGATTTCTGACATATCTGTAGGATGCTACTGCATTTTAACTCAGATTTTATACTTTCTGTGCATGTTAGTTCCTTTGATATTTTCCCTGTTATTTAAAAAATAATTGTTTTGCATTTATTATAATATATTTTTTATAAGTGTACAGGTAATGCTCTTATACTGCACTTATACTGGTAACAAATAACATTGATAAATATAAAAAGTGACAAATTTTCAAATCAACTTTGAATTGTTGTATAACATAATAAGTCCAACACATATTTGTAAACAAATAATAATAATATGGTATTAATTTTATTTTTGAAATGTCTTTCTTCCTTGTCTTTTGTCTTTGACCTGTGAATAAACCATAGCCTTGATAATAAATTTCTATTGATATAGAATATAATTACTTATTTGACTTGGCAGTGTATTTTTATAAAAAACTTTCTATGCAGTTACCATAAAAATATAGCGGATAGTGATTGTAGATAATTAGTTATGAAAAAATGAGATAAGCAATGTTTTAACCTTAAAAGTGACACGACTCCAAGCAAAATAAACAGGAAAACTTCTGAACTTCTGACTGAATCTAACATTTTAAAGTTTTTAATAGAAACCTTGGCAGAGTCTTTTAACACTTTTTCTTTGCTTTCTTTTTAAGTTGCCTTTGAAGAGTGTTGACATTCCATCCCAGATTTCCTTTTGGTCTTGGTCTTGGAACAATATTATTAAATAAATAGGAAGATTCTCTTCACCATCAATACAGACTATGTGAAATCTCTTTTTCCTTTCTTTAATACTTTCAAGGCAAAAATAGTAATTCCATTTTCTTGTCAAAAATGTATAATTGGTTACGTTTTAAAACTAAACATACGTTTAAACGTTTTAATAAAGTATTGAGTTAAACTCATCCTTCAAATTTTTTACGGAAAATAAGAATATTTTTACATCAAATTGACTTTAAGGATCTGCTCACATCGAGTCCAGAGCTTCACCCTACATCCTACATCGGTATCCAAACAGTGGAGAGCTTCATTCTATATCGGTATCCAAA
>JAGFPH010004151.1:115470-127242 GCA_018207615.1 Philaenus spumarius
TTTCACTACATTTTCAATAGGTAGGCTACACACTTGTATTGGTATACTAGCGTGAGTTTTATTCTTTGTAGTTTGGTATACTTACTTGTATAGGCTCAATCAACGGAGGGATTTCACAACATTTTCAATAGGTAGGCTACACACTTGTATTCGTATACTAGCGAGAGTTTTGTTCTTTGTAGTTTGGTATACTTACGTGTATAATCCCAATCAACGAGAGATTTCAAAACATTTTCAATAGGTAGGCTACACACTTGTATTGGTATACTAGCGAGAGTTTTGTTCTTTGTAGTTTGGTATACTTACTTGTATAGGCTCAATCAACGAGAAATTTCACAACATTTTCAATAGGTATAGGCTACATACTTGTATTGGTATACTAGCGAGAGTTTTGTTCTTTGTAGTTTGGTATACTTACTTGTTTAGGCTCAATCAACGAGAAATTTCACAACATTTTTAATAGGTAGGCTACATACTTGTATTGGTATACTAGCGAGAGTTTTCTTCTTTTGTAGCTCGGTAAATTTTATACAATTAAGGAAGTAATTATCATACATTTTCAACAAGGTAGTTAATATAATTTCGTTTTTTTTACTGACGAATTCATGATTGATTACTAAAAACTAGAAACTAGCAATTATACTAATTTAACAACTATTATCAATTTCTAAAAGCAAAATTAGTAAGTTGAACACAGTTTGAATTATTTATACATCGAATTGTTCATCAAAAGTATTGATTATTTATAATTCACAATAAATTTTTAACTTAAATTTGAAACTTCGTTTTTATGTTAAAAGATCCATAACAATTTCTGATGGCAAACGTTTGCAAACATAGAAATATACAAATTTTAAGTTACATACCTTTGCAACTGTTGAAAGTAAATTATCGTCGAATTACTTACTGTAGATGTGCTAATCGCCGATTTTTACGAATTAAACATCGGCCGCATTTAACTGCATTTACGCGATGAAAATATAATCAACCTCTTTCAAAATTATACCATGTAAATCTGATGACTCAAACTTTTTAATATTGCAATCATTCAAAATTGATAGTACACCGTAAATGCTTGATAGGCCTATTAGACCGGGATCTGAAGGGGGTTGAGTATGCATGGAAAGCCTAACGCAATTTTATTTCTGATTATTGTTATAGGCACTATAGTGATCATGAAAAGTCATGTTGTCGCCCCCCAGCATGGTCGACATCGCGGGGGGGAAGGGGAATATGATTGGGGCGCCGTTTATTAAAACGCTTATAACTTGAGAAACGTTCAAGATAGAACATTGAAAAAAGCGACAATATACTCCATAAAATATGAGCTTTAAAAAAGGTCATTACGTTTATAGTCTTATAGTTGTTGGTTTATAAGTAAAGAGCATTTTTATTGGTAAATTAACAAAAATAGTGATTCAAATAAGCAAAACCAATAATTTTGTACTAAGAAAATCACTAAATAAGTCAAATATAGACATTTAAGTTATTAAAAGTGCTTTAATAAATTTTAAGAAAGCATGGTGAACAGTTAATGCTACTGTAGAAGTGTTTTAACGTAGCACTAATATATACAAGTGCTCCGCGCGCGCCACCGGCGACGAAAAATCCCACATTTTTTACCTTGTTATAGTTTTTTCTAATTTTTAGTATGAAGGACTGGTTTGACAAAAAAATCATTCATTCAATCCTTTTTTAAAAAACAGTAAATTTACTATAATTTAAAATGAAAATTATCTTCCTGAGGATAATACTTTTCGAGTTACAGCCATTTAAATTTCAAGCAAATTTTCAAAATTTTCAAAAACTTTTAGTTTTTAGAAAGCATTTGTGTGTTTTTTTTTACCGTGAAACAAGGGTTTTTCAGCAAAACTGATAAGGACTAATTTTAAAGTAGAGAAATTTAACTTTAATTTCATGGGATTTTTACCATGAATAGCTTCTGAGTTGTTTGAATTTCTGGTACACTTCCATGAAATAAGTAATATTATGGAATGTAAAAAAAAAAACAAAAGTAGTTGAAAAATTTAAGTTGTTAGTACTAGGGTACAGTTACATACAATAACATCAAATTACATTACATAAAAAATTTTATATTTAGCAAAATAAAAATTGTATATAACATAATAAATATCTAAATATTATATCCGGCAACTCAAGGGCCTGGGATTGAGGTAAGTTCTTTGTATAATTCACTGCCCTTTCCTCCTCAGATGGTTGAAATAAAGGTTTTTTGTCGCAACAAATTAGGGAAAGCTGAATTTTTTATATGTGATAAACCCTTATGAGACATGTATTTTCTAAAAAGTCCCCGCCTCTCCCCCTTGTGCTTCCCTCTCCATCCCCCCCCTTGAAGTTTACAAATGCAGAGCATCACGAGATTGCTTACAAGTTCGTTAATACTCATCGTAGCGAATTAATTTTTTGTACATTTGTTCCTTGATCCATATTTAACATATTTTGTTCTTATACATTTTTCGATTAAGTTAATATTAAAGGACCTATTAAACAACAAACACAAAAAAAAAGATTTCTCTAGGCATATAAATTTGCTTTATTAACTATATTTTTTTAATTATTTAAAATACACAAAAATGTTTCAAATAAAACTTGTAGTATGTATCTTTTGCTTTAATATGATGTGGATAATTACTTGTTTAAATTTATCGCTTGCTCTTGGGACGCCGTCAAAGAGAGCGCTTGCACGCCGCTCCAGTGGTCAGACGCAGGTTTTTTAACCGCTTCGCATGGATATATTATGTACAATGGATGTTGCAATATAATTTTAGTAAATGTTTGAGGATAAATACTGTTTGTATATAATGTATTGTAAATTTAGGTTTAGATTGTAAGTATATTAGATATTTTTTTTTATTACATTTATATATATAATTTATTGGTTATCCCTTTAATTCAAATCATTTCAATAACAAATGTATTAGAAGCTTAATAGTATTAGCTATTTACAGTTTCGTTTTTACTAGTATGCTTTTTCAAAAATAAAACACCTTGAATAAGTGAACACATAAATTTTATTTCGAATAACAGTTTTGGTTCAAGGGGCTAACCCTACTCTATTCAATGAAATAAATAGGGCTTTCCATATGGAACCGCCGGTTCCGAATTGGCTTAAACCGGCAAAAGATTGTATTTTCATGTGCAAAAGAAAAGGATTAAAAATGTATGTTACATGGAAGCATCAGGACCTCCCACCCACCCCGAACAAGTCTTAAAAGTAGGCTCAAGTACAAATAAGTAGGCTATTTATGTTACATTATAACGAGATTCTAAATAATAACATTATTCGCAATAGTTATCTTCATCTTTATATTGATTTTTGATTTATATTAATATTTACAACTTGCAAATCACTGTAATAACAAATCAAGTGATAATTTCTTCTGCATGGTGATTTAAATCTAAAAACAATCTTATTTTTCTTTGTTTTATTGGAATTATAACACGATAAGCCATTACAGTTTTCGCACATAACGGAACAATTTAACCCTGATTTCAAGCATCTACAGTTGTTTCCACTCGGCGTCTTTCAACTGCAATAGGTACAGGTCATCTGGAGCAAAAGTCTTTGAGCTAAGAATAGGCCCTAGAACCTTCTTTGTTCCGTCGTTACATTTTACATTTTCGTTCTTCCATCCCCAGTTCGTAAGCTGAAGGTTGTTGATAATCCAAACTTGAACTTGTAGATAAACTCTCAATTATAGATGTTGGTGAGCTGCTTATGACGTTGAAGGTAATTTCACTAAGTCAAAGTTGGATTTAAGCGTTGATTTACTGGTAATAGAAGTGAACTTGAAATAACATCCTTCATTCAAATTTGAATATTTGCTGGTCCCGTACTAATCTAGAATGAACTTTTCTCCCGTCTCCAATAATTCATCGCGAGACGTATTTGCATTAAAAAACGTCACTGCTTGAATTCTGGCTTAGATATTTGTCTTGATAATATCGACAGATTTTGTTTTCCCCAAGCCAAAAAAGAAGAAGTTGTGTCACATCCAGTAACTGAATAAGCAAATAAAAGATGTTGCCAGATATTGCTGTGTTAATCATAGTACAACTGTTGATTTTTTACCATAAACTACCTTTTGAAAGATTATTGGTTTATCCTGTGGTACAAGGGTCACAAGTAACACTGACAGATCTGAATCTGACCCCACTACAATTACTTCCGATCTTCTGTTTAGCTGTTCAATAATAATTTGTTTTTTGTTGCTCTTGTTTGAAAGAAAATCCTCTTGTTTTGTAATGCACTTAGTGTTTCTATTAAAGTCTATGCCACTTGATGAGGTTTTGTTTCTTACCTGTTCCTCTCTATGTTTTGTGGATTCTTTAGGATATACATCAAATACTACAGTTTTTTTTCATATCTACTGTATTAATAACATGGGAGCAATAATTCTGGATTATGTCTCCACAAGTTCCTTCCTTTGGCCCAGAAGCACAATGTGGAAGGAAGTCTCCATCAATGACTATGCCGGCATCATCCCCCTGAGGTAATTCATTTGTGATACGCACAGTAAATACGTTTAGGAAATACGATTTTGATCCTTTGCGTAGTGAGACTTCATCAAATAAAGAAGGTGGCAGTGAAGCTAACTCGTATCTAAAATAAAACTTCAACTTACTTGGGCTGTCACAGAAACATAAGATCCGGTTGAAAAGTTGTTAAGGGTTTACCGCAACTTCGTTAGTTCGAATAGCTACTGACTTGTGACTTGCTTGGGTCATGACCATATCTTTCCTTTTTAGCTTCAATTCTCCAAATTTCTTTCCTTTAATTTTTTCCACATCCCGTTTCAAAATTGCATATGCATTGTCACAATTTACTTTTTCGTCTGAAATGACACCTGAGCCTAAAGACATTAACTCTCCTGAACTCTCCTGATAGCTTTGTAAACGGGTTGTGTTGAGTTAGTCATGAAATAAACTTTTGTATGTCGGAATTGTCTCTCAGCTTCCGAGACTGTCGAAGTTCTACGTGTTATCTATGAATGACTTTGCATAAGGAAGTTGCCCTACAGCGTGAAAATACGGTAATCAACATGCAGTAGAAATTATCACTTAATTTGTTATTACAGTGATTTGCAAGTTGTAAATATTAATATAAATCCAAAATCAATATAAAGATGAAAATAAATATTGCGAATAATGTTATTATTTAGAATCTCGCTATAGTGTACCGTAAATAGTCTACTTATTTATACTTGAGCCTACTTAAGACTTGCACATATATGGGGTGGGTGGGAGGTAATGATGTTGCCATGTAACATATATTTTTTAATCATCAACAATATAGTGAATAGTAAAATTATTCATTTCCATCAATCTAATATAATATATAAAATATCTAATCCTATATCTAATTCACAGTTCAAAATGATAATTATGGTTCTGAAATACATACACCACTTTACTCACTAATAATTAATGGCACAGATTAAGCACATAACTTAAGAAACACACACATTACATAAAGAACACAGTTTAACCACAAATCCAAATTGTAAACAACAAAATGTAAGCAAAGAAAAATCAAGGAAATAGCAATACAAAAATCAGCTGTTAAATTATTAACACATGTTTCATATAATCAGATGATGCATACCGGCAAACCCATTTCACTAAAAATGTATAGGTTGTATCTGCTTATAATGCATGATTTTGAATGGGAGGTAACTAGATCAAAGTGTAAGGTAATATGTTGAAAGATACAAAATGTCCTATCAAATGCTAACATGCAAAATTAAATAAAAATTGTAAATTGAAACAAAATTGAGTAGATAAAGATTGTTAGGAGGTTGTTTACCTTTTTTGCAAATAACTTTTAAATAGTGAGGAAATCGACTAAAGAAGAATGTGATATTCTGAAAGAGCATGACATTTTCTACAAAATACTCTAAAGTATTTTTTTGATAATACCGATCAAAGGCAAACAAAACTTGGCTACAAATAAAAACTTAGAAAAAAACCGGGTTTAATGTATTTCTTATAGAAAACATGTGTTTTTACTTGTTCACCATAAATCTTTAAAAAAATAAATCTTTCATAATTATTTGCAAATCTACACGGATGAAGCTTGCCAACGACCCATTAATTAATAAAATCGGTCTAGTAGAACTGTAGATTTAGTTGTACAAAGTTTAACAAAAATATCTCTAACTCAGTATTTTCTCACCACTATAAATTCGGAGGTAGTTTAGCTTTTTTGTAAATAACTTTTAAATGGTGAGGAAATCGACTAAAGTGGAAGGTGATATTCTGAGGTAGAATAAAATTTCCTACAAATTACTATTATGCATTTCTTGAAATACTCAATAAAGGGAGCCAAAACTTGAATCCAAATAAAAAATGTGAAAAAACCGTTTTCAATGTATTTCTTACGGAAAACATGTTTTTTTAAATAATTTTTCGCCATAAATCCTAACAAAAACCAACTTTTATAATTATTTGCAAATCTACTGAGGGAGAGAGCTTTCTAATGACCCATTAATTAATAAAATCGGTCCAGTAGAACTACAGATTTTTCTAGCTAAAGATTTTTTAAACTGAATTATTATAAGAGTAGATAGTTGAAACCTACCACACATAGTTGCGTAGGTTATATATTTATATATTTTGTGTGTGTCTAATGTTTAATTATTAACAGGCAATAAAATAAAGAAAAGAACATACAATGTATATGTTTTAATTAAAATTCCTATCTGCCATTATAATATGTAACAATTAAGAAAACGTATACATATATATATATATATGTTATATAAAATTTATACATTTATTGTTTCGTATCACATACAATCTTAAATAAACAAATCACTAAACAATTTTAATTGCAGTTATTAGAAACTTATATTCTACGGTTAGAAACTTGTTAATTGGACTGTACAAAGAGAGAGAATAAATATAATTTTGCAGTTATTGATAATTTTATACTCAAGTTAACAGCACAGCTTGGACACCGACTGCGTAGATTCAATTTTTCATCCACAACAATTACAGTTCGAAATCATTATAATCATTCTCCTCTACTCTTTTACATCGCCTCTCTCTGTCTCTGCAGTTCTTTCGTAACTTCCCTTTCGTACTTTCTCTAACCTACTTTGATTTGTATTTACTTTAATGAATGTTGTGTTTTTATACGATTCAGTAAATGATGTGTAAACGCAAGCCGGTAATGTGATTCAGTGTAGACTAGCAAGATCTTATAAAAAGGGGAGGAAAGATGAGAGATAATGATAGGGCTATGATGCTTGTTTAGACGAAATGATGGTTATTATGTCAAAACCTTTACCTTATGTTAATAAATCTATTATTGTGTAAAAGGATTGTGAGAAATACAAGGTACTGTGTTACAAAAGATGTAACAACTCAGGTAGTACTCAATTTTCTCTAGTTTAAATTTTAAAGCGTACTGTACTAATAAAAAGCATTATTTTGCTCACATTGTGATACACCTTCTTACAACGTCAAAAGTTTTAGACAGCTGTTTTTATTAAAAAATACCTTCTCAAAAACCTCAAAATATAGGACAAAAAATGACCAATTTACATTAATAATATAATATACAATATAGTTTACCTATATAACTCAACGTTAGGAAACACAGTAACTATGCAGTGGCCACGCAAATATTTATTTAGTTATTGACAGTGTTATAGTGCAGAGTTTCTCAAAGTGGGGTCCGCGGACCCCTGGGGGTCCGCGAGCTTGTATCAGGGGGTCCGCAGTGCTAGCCTGCTAAAAAGTAGAAAATAAGTTAAATTCAACCACAACATATAGCTGGAGTAGATAAATAGCATAGATATATAACTACAATTAGTTAGTTGGCAGTGAGGACAGTTTGTAGCAGTGACTTTCACTCTTTCAGTTGACACACTGTAGCAGTGTTTCCACTTTACGACGAAAAGTTCCCCTCGCCATGAAAAAAATACTCTCGCATATTGTCACTCTATGTTTCTTTTACTCGTTGCCGTGGTAAATACATTGCAGTGTAGTGTTGCGAAGGTTTTTTTCTTTAGTACATTAGTTCCGTTGGTTGTATTACATTGTGTTTAGTGAAAACGTCAAGTAATCAGTAATGGATCGTTGGTTAAAAACAGGCACAGTTAAACGTACGAATGAAGAGGCAATGCCTGACGGGAGCCCTCCTGACCTTGCTACTCCGTCGTGTTCAAAATCCAGTGCCAGTGTAAGCAAAGCTAAAAAGCGCAAGTATTGTGATGAATATTTAAATTTTGGATTTGTTCAGGCTGGTACAGACAGTGAACAAAAACCGCAATGTGTAGTGTGCTTTGAAATTCTGTCTAATGAATCTATGAAACCTGCTAAGCTGCGTAGGAATTTAGAAACAAAGCACTACGAGTTGTTGGGTAAGTCTATAAAATTCTTTAAAATAGAAAGCAATAAATTGAAAAAATCCAAAACTAAAATTGAAAAAATTGCAACAGGCACTGCAAATGAAAAGGCGACCATGGCATCATATGCCGTTTCCTTGTTGATTGCTAAATCGGGAAAGCCTTTTAACATCGGAGAAGAGCTAATTATGCCTGCTGCCAAAACTACGTGCAGCATAATGCTGGGTGATTCTGCGGCCAAAGAAATGGGTTCGATTTCTTTATCCAATGACTCAGTTAAAAGAAGGATCGATGATATGTCAGATAACGTGCATTTTCAATTAGTTACACGTTTGAAAACCACCAAAATGTATGCGTTACATTTAGACGAGAGTACAGATTTAACGGACAAATCTCACTTGTTAGCATTTGTTCGTTACGAATACGAAAAACGTGTCTTTGAAGACCTGTTGTTTTGTAAAGAGGTTCTTCATAACAACTCAAATGATGTGTTCGAAGCCCTTGATTATTTTGTTAAGGAACATGAACTAGATTGGAATAAGTGTGTCGGATTGGCTACTGACGGAGCTGGAGCAATGGCTGGTTATAAAACGGGATTGATGGCTCGAGTGATGCGAGTTGCTCCAAATGTCAAATGGACTCACTGCTCAATACATCGGGAGGCACTAGCAGTAAAAAAAATGTCACTAGAATTGAAAACTGTATTTGATGAACTTATTAAAATTGTTAACTACATAAAGTCACGACCCTTGAACTCGCGCTTTTTTACCTTGCTTATTCAGGAAATGGGAAGTGTTCACGAACAGCTGTTTTTACACACAGAGGTGCGCTGGCTTTCTCGTGGAAACGTTCTCACGCGTTTTTTCAAACTTGCTGATGAAGTGAGATTATTTTTCTTGGAACATGAAAAACATGAAAAATTTACTCTACGAGAAAAGCTTAGTGACTTCTCTTGGCTCTGCAAAATTGCGTATTTGGCTGATATATTTACCCATTTGAATGCTTTAAACTTGAAGCTACAAGGAGCTGATATCAATGTATTCCTTGTAGAAGAAAAAATCGAAGCAATGATTGAAAAGCTGAAATTGTGGGCAGGTCGAGTTGCAAAAAAGTCCTACACTGCCTTGACTGTTTTACAACATTTTCTAACGACATCTGAAGAAAGTCTTCCTTCTGAAGTCCAAGACATAATTGTTGAACACATGATAGATTTGTCAAATGCATTAAGAAAGTACTTCCCTGAACCAGATACCAATAATGACTGGATGAGATACCCATTTAAAAAAAGAGATATTGCTAGTCTTTCAAGCCTCTCTGAAGGTAAGCAAGATGAATTAGTAGAGTTATCTTGCAGTGGGACTTGGGAAGTTATCTACAAAGAAGAAAATGATTTATGTCATTTTTGGTTTCTTGTCCAGTCTGAATTCAAAGATTTAGCTAACGAAGCACTCAAACATCTTGTCCCTTTTTGTACAACTTATTTGTGTGAGCAAACATTTTCTACACTTTGTAACATAAAAAGTGTTAAAAGAAATCGACTTAAGAATATTGAACCAGCATTGAGGTTGAAGATTTCAACAATTCTCCCCAACACCTTGGATATTATCAAATCGAAGAAACAACTTCATTCGTCCCATTGATTTATCTGTGAAAACTCAAGAGACGATGACACAATGATTTGTGAAAGAAGACTTGATAAATATTATTTTAAAATATTATAGATAACTATGTTCATAAGTTACTAGCCTATGTTTTACTTTCTTACTTTTTGTGTAATTAAACACGTTTGAGCATTTCCGTTTTGTCATTTAAAATCCTAATACGTCTTTGTTGTACAACTCATATGAAGAATGATATCAGCACTTAAACGAGGCTAACAATGTTTTGTTCACAAACACCAATAAGTTCGTTATTACTAGTAAGCCTTTAAGAACATTTGTAAGAACATTTGGAATTTGATAACATTTATTCCTAGGTATTGATTTTTAAATTAATTTTGACTAACACAGCCCAAAATAATAGTGTTAAGTAATGAAATATACAGTAGTTCTAAAGCATATATAGAAAACTGAATAAATATATAGAATTCTTGGTAAGTACATATTAGGAAATAAGATTGAAATGTATCATATAAATTGGGGGGGGGGGGGGCCGCAAAGTTGGCAAGTTTTCAGGTGGGGGTCCGTGGTGACCTGGACTTTGAGAACCTCTGTTATAGTGTATTGTTTTATTTAAGTGTTGAGTCCTTCACCTTACGAAGCCGGCTGTAAACGGCGAAACAGCGCTGTAGTGTAACTACAAAATATTAAGAATTGCTCCAACTACTGTATATAGGCCAGTCGGTAGAGGTAAATTTAGACCAAAAGTTCCAGTAATTTGCAATACGGCTGAATTTTTTTAATAAATAAATTAAAGTTTGTAGAATAACATAAAAAAAAGTTTACCAGTCTATCAATTTCCCAAAGTCGAAAACAAAATCGATTATCATTTTATTTTTTCGATTATCCTTAATATTTCGAGCTGGGATGAAGATAGAGGAAAATAAAAAATACCATCGTGTAGGGGAGGTATTTTTCAACAAAAAAGGTTATATGTATTTATTTCGTTCGAGCAATAAATGGTTTGTCTGGAAAAAATTCGATAATGCAGGTATGTATTTTGCAGCAGGGGAAATCACTAAAAGGGGACATCTCATTCATATATGAAGCGTTTTATCATTCTAAATCGGCCGAATTTTAATATATCGAATTGAAACTTGACATAGGAGTTAAAATGTATATTTTAAACATTTATGCTGAGTCTCAGCTTGTTATCTTGAAAATTGCCCCATCTAGAGCCACTTGACTTATTAATGGGTTTCTCGATTTTAGGAGTACCGGACCCACCAATTCATTTTAAACAGTTCCAGTTTAGAAAATTTTCAAAATATCAACCTGAAAGATTTTTTACGAGTTAAATATATAGATTCAAACAAGATCAAGGAGTATAAACCTTTTTTATTATTTATTTTTCAAAGCACAAGTAACTTAAAAAAGTATAATTTTAGACCTTTTTATATTTTTCATCAAAACGCTTGAGTTAATCGACTGCAGATTAGTCAATTTTTTAAATATAGTTTTTAAAATAAGTATAGCAAAAAACAATTGTGTTTTTAACTTCTGTACCAATTTTTAAATTGATATGTTCAAAAATGTCGAAAATAGAGTCGTTGAATCCAAAGGTGTTATAGTTAAAACGAGATAGGTAAAACAGAAGACCATTTTCAAGCCCCTCGTTTTTAAAAATAACATGAAAAAAATCGTTCATACTTACTAAGAATATTTATACTGGTGTACTCAACTTGTAAAACAAATTTGATGTTGATATTCCAAAAATTGACGAAACTGGAATAGATTGA
>JAGFPH010004152.1:16647-50690 GCA_018207615.1 Philaenus spumarius
AGTGCGTTTTGCGAGTTTGCACCTCAACCTTGCGACCACGGATTATAAACTGATCAATTTGGATTAGAACCGGGTACGTTATTGTTGTTTTACGTTCTTATTGATTTTGAAGGAACCAAGTAGTGTAAAAAAACTACCAAAGAGTTTTCGTTCTAGTTCTAAATATTTCCAAAAATTTTCATCTAGTTGTTGGATTATTTTTGGATAACGATATCGTCCGAGAAAATTAGAAAACAAACTTGTTCTAAATTTTAACCAAATGGGACGAAATATACGGCCGTTATAGTACGAATACATAAATAAACACATATATACAAAATGTTTAATGACACCTAAAAACGTGTACTGGAGACCATGATCTGTTCTCAATGACCACTCCCGACCCAAGGTCTCACCATTGCAATAGCTCATTTTTCCTATAGTAATTCGCTAATAGAACAGTTCAACGACTAATTACTCGAAAGGTTTCAACAAAGAGAATGGAAGGCGTTGAGTAACAAATTGCTATCAGTTTTATGAATAAAAATACTTTAAAATTTAAAACTGGTTTAAATGTTTTACTTCATAATTAAAATTTAGTTAACAGAACATCAACGGAAAACCAGTATTGCGGCTTTATTTCTGTGGTGTATGGTTTCACGAATACTAAATAAATAATATAATACGTCCTTAGATTCATTATTCAGTTTTTATATTGTTTAGAAATGTTTGAAAATGGGTCAATATTTTGATATGTACATTTGATTTATTGTTTAAAATTCCTCAGCAAATGCTAAAGTGTTTCATACTGAGTTCGTTCTGCAAACAGTTACGGTTTGTTTAGTTTACTTAATGAATACAGTTATAAAGTAATTTGTTTTAACTTGTTTTGGAGTTTAGACTATAAACAAGTAGTAAAGTGATGGAAATTACCATGTAACGTATCATAAGCATTGTATACACACCTACCGCCAGACGAAAAACAAAACATTCTCAACAACGAATGCATGGCACATTAACTCTCACGGATAAAGGTTTTATAATTTCGTAATTTGCTTATCCCCAAATAGTAGATTTGTTGTAATCTATATATATAAAAATGAATTGCTGTTCGTTAGTCTCGCTAAAACTCGAGAACGGCTGGACCGATTTGGCTATTTTTGGTCTTAAAATGTTTGTAGTAGTTCATAGAAGGTTTATACGTAAAGAAAAGTTTGAAAAGTTTCCCGAAAAAATTTCAAATTTGGAAGAAACTGAACAGCATTTATTGTATAAACTCAAAACCATAGCTCACAAAAACAGCTGTTCGTATAAAAAGCTTATGTTTGTTTACATGTATTACCATAGCAACATTACTTAGCAAATTTATAATCACTTTAATACTCTTCAAAACCAAAAGCTTTTTAAGGTTAGATTGAAAAACTATAAACAAACACAAATAAAAATGCTTACAGAATTATAATTCAACTCAAACATTGGTTATTAAATATCTATATAGGCCTAAGTAGAGATATGCTGCTTAAAATATTGTTTATATAAAATATATCATAACTATGAAGTTTTTAATACTTTTCAAAACATATTTTCGCTATCAATAATAATAATAACAAACAAATTATTTGCAACCATGCATAATCATAAACATACACGAGTTTAAACATATTTTATTGAAAACTAAACAAACCATCTGAATTAAACTAAATGCCATTAAAATATCACATTTGAAGCTTTATTTTGATATATACTGTATATTGTATATTTAAATACTAAACAATATATATCTTATACTAATTAGGCCTATACATTTAAAATTACAAACTCTATTTGAACCAGTTTGTTACATCCTAAATTTAACGCGGATGTTACAAAGTGATTCAACTATCTTTTCTACGACACCCAGCTAATTTAAACCCTCGCTAAGAAAGGGTTAAAAGAAATTCGAAATTTTAGGGTGGTTTGGGGAGGGGGTCAAAATTACTAAAAATCCCTATAAGAACGAATTGGAATGAAATTTGGTACGTAGCTTCCTCTAAGGCTAAAATTAAGTGAAAGTCAAACTTAGTAAAAACTAGAAATTAAAACGATATATTTAAAGCTTTTTCATGTTAGATAGTAGTTTACAGGACAGTGCTTTCCTAAATAGCGTAGATTTTTTTTCATGACCACAGTAGGATACGCACAGGTATTCAACGAACTCTTAAAAAGAATTACAATTACGTCAAAAAGACTGAAAATACCAACAACCACGGGCAACGCCGTACGGGTCAGCTAGTAGTAAATAAAATTTTATTCAAATTAATAAGAATTTATCCAAGCAATTACTGCTCTGAAAAAAAATAATTGCGAAAATCACCGTTGCTAAAGGTTTTCCCTGTGGAAGATTTTCAAAGAACAAAAGAAGTAAAACCCAATTTAGTATAGCCTTCAATTAAATACCCCACGTGTTAGTACACAATAACTCATTTTTATTGTGAATAGGACGAAGACTACATAAAATTTCCACGCATAAAGTAAAATGCGTGCTATTGGATTTTATATTAAAACTTTGCATCGATAAAATTCTAAATGGTAATTGAAAAACAATAACTTTTATCTCAAATGGTCCTCATGGACTAAACATACAGCATAATATTCATAAAACCATGGAATAAATTGACACTCTGATTTAATAAATTAAGTTTTAATTAACATCTTTTATATAATTGTACATAGAGAGTAATTGGATGAGTATTAAAATGGGCAGATTTTTTAACAAAATGTGTTCAAGAAATATATGAAACAAGCTGACCCGTACGGCGTTGCCCGTGGTAGTTGGTATTTTCAGTCTTTTTAACGTAATTGTATTCTTTTTAAGTGTTTAGTCAGTCAGTGGTATTTGGCTTGTATATATATAGATCTTAAATAATAAAAGCACTATTGTCATAATAATAAAAGATCTGAAATTATGATTTTAGTGAGTTTGATCCCCCCCCAAACCCCTCCTAAAATTTCGAAATTTTTCATACCCTTTCTTAGTGAGCACCTATGGCCGTAGAGGAAGCTACATACTAAATTTCATTCCAATCCGTTAGGTAGTTTTGAAGAAATCATGATTTAATAACTTTTATCCCCCCAAACACCCCCTAAAATTTCGAACTTTTTGAAACTCTTTCTTAGCGAGCGCCTATGGCCCTAGAGGAAGCTACATACCAAATTGCATTCCAATCTGTTCGATAATTTTGGAGAAATCGTGATTTAGTAATTTTTACCCCCAAACCCCCCCTAAAATTTCCAACTTTTTAAAACCCTTTTTTATTGAACACTTATGGCCCTAGGGGAAGCTACATACAAAATTTAATTCCAATCCGTTCAGTAGTTTTGAAGAAATCGTGATTTAATAACTTTGATCCCCCCAACCCCCTCCTAAAATTTCGAACTTTTTCAAACCCTTTGTTAGTAAGCACCTATGGCCCTAGAGGAAGCTACATACCAAATTTCATTCCAATCCTTTCAGTAGTTTTGAGAAATCGTGATGAGTGAGTCAGTGAGTGAGTGAGTGAGTGAGTTTTATTTCGCTTTTATATATATAGATTGAATCACAATATTTTTATTTGTTGATTTTAAGGCAGTAGATGAAAATAATTTGAATTACGGTATAAGCTTTTGTATGCGTTAATTTTCTGTTGCAATACTGCAATAAAATTTCTTAAAGTTATGTATTTATTATAAATTAATTACCTAATTTTCTCCGTCCAAACAATCCTTATTATCATATAGACAGCGGTTTCGGTGGGATTAGGCCATCATCAGATCACCACAAAACTGTATTCTAGGGCCTAATTATTTTCCACGTACCAAGCATAAAAATGATTTACTTGTCAAGACATAATCAAACAGATCACATTATTATAAATTTACACTTCGCACATGTAAAAATGAAACATAAATTAAAATATCAAAACTGATTCAGGGTCTTTCTTCCACATATTCTGAATCAAAACTTATTTTGTTGTAAACCATTTTCAGCAAATCAGTCTGAGTTTTACCGTTGTTGCAAATTGAACTGTCCGAAACAAAACACACTTTTCAATCGTTAACACAGATATGGTAGTGGAATTATGTCCCAATTATTATCGAAATTGTGCGCATTTTTTATTTGTACGTGCCCAGTACACTATTCTGTTTTATGTGCCGTACTAGTAATTGAAACAATTTATGTTACATAACTGTTGCTAGTGAAATGGAAATAATGCTCTAACTTTCACGTTTTGGTTTTTTTACTGCCCTCATCTACTTTGGTTCAGACTCTGCAATAAAATCATGTATCAGAGAACAATGAAGACATTAAGATAATGGACATAATCTATATATATATATAAGCGAAATACCACTCACTCACTCACTCACTGACTCATTCTTCACGATTTCTCAAAAACTACCGAATGCATTAAAATGAAATTTGGTATGTAGCTTCCTCTAGGACCTACATAGGTGCTTACTAAGAAAGGGTTTGAAAAAATTCTAAACTTTAGGGGGGGTTTGGGGGGATCAAAGTTATTAAATCACGATTTCTTCAAAACTACACCGAACGGATTGGAATGAAATATGGTATGTAGCTTCCTCTAGGGCCATAAGTGTTCACTAATAAACGGTTTTAAAATATTGAAAATTTTAGGGAGTAAAAATTACTAAATCACGATTTCTCCAAAATTACCGAACAGATTGGAATGAAGTTTGGTATGTAGCTTCCTCTAGGGCCCGCTCGCTAAGAAAGGGTTTCAAAATATTCGAAATTTTAGGGGGGCTTTGAGGGATCAAAGTTATTAAATCACGATTTCTTCAAAACTACAAAGAACGGATTGGAATAAAATTTGGTATGTAGCTTCCTCTAGGGCCATAAGTGTTCACTAAAAGAGGGTTTTAAAATATTGGAAATTTTAGGAGGGTTTGGGGGGGTAAAAATTAGTAAATCACGATTTTTTCAAAATTACCGAACAGATTGAAATGCAATTTGGTATGTAGCTTCCTCTAGGGCCATAGGCGCTCGCTAAGAAAGGGTTTCAAATAATTCGAAATTTTAGGGAGGGTTTGGGAGGATCAAAGTTATTAAATCACGATTTCTTCAAAACTACCGAACGGATTTTAATGAAATTTGGTATGTAGCTTCCTCTAGGGCCGTAGGAGCTCACTAAGAAAGGGTGTGAAAAATTTCGAAATTTTAGGAGGGGTTTGGGGGATCAAAGTTACTAAAATCATAATTTCAGATCTTTTATTATTTTGACAATAGTGCTTTTATTATTTAAGATCTATATATATAAAAGCCAAATACCACTCACTGACTGAACACTTAAGAAGAATACAATTACATTAAAAAGACTGAAAATACCAACCACCACGGGCAACGCCGTACGGGTCAGCTAGTACAATATATTTTGTAACATTACTGTATTGTATGTTTTATTTTACTGATTTACTTATATTGGGAATGAGAAACTTTTATGTACAGTGTATCAAAATGTTACAGGATCTTATTTTGATATAAATTTAATGGAATACAAATTTTTATTTTACATTCACTCTTTGTATTCCCCTACGGATAACGTTTTATCATGTGCATTAATCATTGTTATTTAATTCAACAAGAGTTTTGAATCTTACCAGTAACACTCTTACTTCCGAAGGTAACACAAATGCACCATGAAAACTAGTTCCGTGTCGACCTTTCAATCAAGATAAGCGGAAATGTATAGATGTAAGGAAATGGGGTAGGCGTTGCTTCTACTTTAACCGAGAATAGAACGTTCAAGGGTAGAATTCACTTATTGAAAGGGGATGTTGAATTGGAGTTAGTGGGGCGTTATAAATCGTAAGCCATTTAGATTTTGGATGTGTTACGAGCTTGGTGATAAGCTATGTTTAGATTATTTATTAGTAATTTATTACAACTTTCCTATTTTGAGATTCCGAATTTTCTTCCAAGAACTCTGGTTTTATCTTTCCAGCAATTCAATAACTTTAATAAAAGACTACTAAACCATACTGATTTAAATACTCCAGAAACAGTAATTTTTTTTTAATTCATCCTCACATAGCCATTGGATTTTCCTAGCAAAAAAAGGAATCAATATAAATTAATGACATAAAACCAATATTACATTCGTTATTTTCCTTCTTGTAATGGCGTAGTTTTGTCATGGAAACTATATAAATAACTGGCTGGCCGATTCGGCTTTGCACGGTTAGACAAATCTAAGTTAAATGTATATTAAGAAAAAAATATATCAATAAATACATTACACTATGTATTCTTATGGAGATTTTAAGTAACTTTGACCCCCCCCCCCCCCCCCCCCCCCCCCATCTTTTTAAACCCTCTCTTAGCGAGCACCTAGAGTCCAAGAGGAAGCTACTGTAACGTTTACCCTATTTTGCCCGATATTCTTCTTTACCTACACCTATACTTTGGGGTTACATATTCTTTTCCCTGCAGGCACTTGTAGTACTCCGTCTACTCACCAGCGGCAGCACCGTCTGGACTCGCAGTGTTTCACGAGATTGCCGAAGGCTATTTTAGCCATTTTTATCTTCATTCTGTTAGACGAACGACACACCTCTAGGTCATGTTTTGCTTTGTGTTTAGTAACATGTAGTACTTTTCTTTTCTTCTACAATATGCCTTAATAAGCCGTACACCAGGTAAAATAACTAAATTTTATTTAATATGTAGCATGTAGTCTAGCGAATATCTGAATTTTTCCATAATGTCAAATGTTATAAATATTAGTTACTGTTTGTTACGTGTAACCATTGTATTTTGCTAAAGGCAAGTTGTAATTTAATTAACCCCATAAAATTTTGATATTTTGTAAAGCCTACAACTATACTAAATAGCCTGAACAGTGTTTTTAATAATTATCCTGGAAAATAGACAATTTAAAGTAAAGTGAATACATGTATAATTAACTACAAGTTATAATTTGTGCTCTAACGAGTTCCTGTACCAAGTATAATTCAGCCAGTCTATTAAAAGCAGTATATTTTTCTTTTAGTTTGCCAGAGCCAAAGTGTTACTCTGTACCAATTAACTTTTGATCTTATTTACTAGTGAAACTTATAATTTATAAAGTCATTTTAGATCAAATTGACACGTTAAGACAGATTACGACAGGACCAAATTACAGCATGGCTGCTGTAAACGTGCTGTAATTTTATTCTAACATAATATTTTACTTTTGGCTATTTAAAACAACTAATGCCTATATTAGTTCGGGTCCTTTAGAGAAATCTGGTTTAAGTTCCTGGTTTAAGTTCAACTTCTAATGAACATGCAGCCATAATTAAATGTGACTTCACCTTCGCTGCCACCGTTTGGTTCTACGCTGTTTCATAAAAAAAAAGTGCGATCGTTTAATTAACAACATATTTTAAAAATAGAAAAAACGAAAAGGCTATTTTCAACAGTATGAACTTATAATAAGCTAGCAAAACATAGTGACATTTCCAAAATATAAAAAGGCTATTAAATATTTTATGTAATTCAAATAGTATGTTTCTGTAATATATATATATGTTATTTATTAGATAATAAGGGCGGTGAGGTACCTATTTTGACACCACGGACCCCAAGGGTCAGAAATCAAATTTTTTTTTTTATAATTACAATGACGTCATAATTTCGGTAATACTTTGAGTACTAAATTTTATATTATTTTATTTTGTTTATACCTTTTGGAATTGCAGTTTTTTAAACTGGTCCCTTTATCCTCCCGGTTGGGAAAGAGTCAACAACTTTATATTATATACCCGGAGACAGGAAGTGCGTAACTTAAAGTTTCATTATCGTAAACACAAGCCCACCATTTTCGGTGATTTTTTGGAAACTAAAGTAAAAAAGAATATTACACATTTGTTGTAATGTATGCACATTTGCATTGATGTAGTTTATAATTTTTTTTTATGTTGGGTTACAGTGTACCGTTTACCTGGATTTTAAGAAAAAGCTGGCTGTATTAACGGTTAGAAATAAAATAGTTGAATAATTGTAAACTTGACTTACCACGTTGTATTTCGTATTGACGAGAATGTTAAGGGTTACCTGTACACAGAAGAAAGAGTATACTTCTTGTGATAAAATAAAACTGAATTTGAGATGGTCGAGTGATATTATTCAAATTATTGTAACTGATCTAGTGTTTTAAGTCACATATTTTAGTCAATTCGAGCTGAAGACACTTAGCAAATATTGGGAATTAAATGATCATAGCGACACCCTCTACAAAATCTCACAATATGCCTTTATGGAAACTGGTGAAAATTAACCAACAAACATTCTAACAAGATCATTATCAATTTCTTAACATTCCGAAAATATAACCTGTTTGTATTTTTTGTATACCTCTGCTAACCCAACTTTAACATAATAACTAAAACTGTATTCAATCCCTGAACATTCATGACTAAAGTAGAGGCAACTTCATCTTCATCCTATCCATCCATCCTTTCTCGGGTGCATTCATTAAAGGATCAAAACGCAATTAGTCTTCGTTGATCCGTGATACGTTTGTGTTTAGATTAGAACTAACTCCATCCTATGAGCGAATGGTGCCGCTAAGATTTAAAATTGGCGATTATGGCACCAATAATGGTACATTATGGAAGAAAAGTTGACAAATATTAATTTGCCTAGCAACAAGTTAAGTGGAGGTATATATCAGAATTAGTATTCAATTGCGTTTAGGAAACAAATTTAACTTTAATCTAGCAAAACTTTCGTACGATGTAACACAATAAATTTGTTCCACAACTAACTTAACTACAACCAATGACTACATTGCTACAACACATACAGTATTGTTTATTGTACACATTAAAAGTTTTTGTATAAGTGTAAAATCGGTTGTTTAATTATATTTGGAAGGGTGAGATTAGAGATGGATTGATCGCTTAGTTCAACTATTAGTTTTAAATTAATATTAGTGCTCTTTAGTAATTATCTATGTTATTACCATTAATATTTATGTCTTCTTACATCTTGTTTATCCTGTTTTATATGCCGTTTCAAATATTTCATGGTTTTCTGAGGACATTTATTTCATCTTAGCACGACTTCGTGGGCAGGGAGTGGAAACAGGTGTGCTTAATTTCCGATCATAGAATAGCTTCAATTTGTTGGGTTGTTTTTTAATTAGAATAAATCAAGACGAAAACATTTGTAAGTTAAATTTTGTATAACATTAATTTGTATGTGTTTTGTTTGCTTGGTCTTAAGGAGTAGATTGTTTTTTAGAATTTTTTAGTTTTACGTGTTTTATATTTATGTAGGTGTGAACACTTTATTATACATAGGTACAAACCTAAATGGTTAGTAGGCAATTTCAACATATTGTAAAAGAAATTTCGGTTGTTGTTTTAGAAAGTAGGTAACGTAATAGATATGAAGGAGAGGACAAGTATCTGACTTTAGTTTTTGAAGTTATACTTCTTTGCGCCCGTTGTAATCGGGATGGGGTGTCGGTCGAGAAACCGCGTCACGCGTTAGGAGTAAAATCCGGAAAGTGCCTTTTTATACCTTTCTTCGTATATTCGTATACTTTCCTATACTTCAAAACGTCGGATTGATTTGATACTTTACACACTTATCAAGGACCTATGACAATGCAATATAAATTTTGATGGGTGTAGTAAGTGGGCACTGATCATGGTCCCCAGAACACGACGTGATTTTAACCCCCTTCAAAAGTCGGATTGATTTGAAACTTTGCATACTTATCAAGGACCGATGACAATGCAATATTAATTTTGTTGGGTGTAGTAAGTGAGCACTGATCATAATCCCCAGAACACGACTTGATTTTCACCCCCTTCAAAAGTCGGATTGATTCGAAACTTTGCACACTTATCAAGGACCGATGACAATGCAATATTAATTTTGTTGGGTGTAGTAAGTGAGCACTGATCATAGTCCCCTGAACACGTTTTCGGCAGTCATTAAAAAAATATTGATTTACTACGATATGCAGAAACTTCGGAAGCTCATTCATTTTGTTGGGTGTAGTAAGTGAGCACTGATCATGGTCCCCAGAGTAACTGTGACCAACCAAACAGATGCAACGATAGTTTTCATAAGCGTATGTACCAAAGAATTAAAAAATGGGATATTAATTTTAAAATATGCCTTCAGTGTTGGTTAGTGTTTTTATAAAAGAATAGGCTATCATCCCAAATAGGGCTACAAAATAGTAGGGCTACTCTAAATTACGACTAGTTTTTCCCAAAATATATGAAATCAATAGTAGGTCTACCTGTCTATACCATTGGCTCTCCAAAAAAGTATAACTTCCACCGTCTGGTCCGACGGAGACCCAAATTTTTTTGTAAATAAAATATGTATCTTAATTAATATAAACACTTTTGTGAGCTATTTTATAGAAAGTATGATTGTTTAATTTGATTCTATAGGTTAAGTTTAGCACATGCACTTGCATAAGTCAACATAGTCTTGTAAATAAGCATTACGTACTTTTGACTGGAGATAACATAGAATTAAATAGAATTGCCTTTATTCTTGTGAGAAAGGTTATTACTGTCTACTACTCATTTATATAAAATTTAACTAAAATACATTAAAATTGTTTTAAAAGAAAACAAGTAAAAACAAACTAACACAGATTTTTATTTATTTGAATTAACAGTAACCTGGATTTTACATTGTATTTATATTATACAGTCGAAAGTACGGCAGACGACTACGGTAATGAATATATTGCATTTTGTTAGTGTGGCTATCCGTATAAATACTACATTTTGTTTTGTTAGTTTATTTTTACAGAAGAGTTGAACTTTTGGTTGCACTTTATCTTAATACTAATAAATGCAAAATAATTATTGTTATTATGTTATAATAAGTGTTTTTAGTTATGAGTGAATAATTAAATATTGTCTGGTGACAGTTCATTGCTAAGCATTGCCTTCTTTCTAAATTTCTCTTCCTTTCTATCTCAGCTGAGTTTGCAATCTGTAGAAAGTTTTAGCAATGTCGATTATTTATTTTGGTTATGTCATTGACTTTCAGTATAATACTTAAGTTAACTCAGTATCAATGTTCTAAAAAATGTTTATAGACGATGTCTGTATTCTCTATGATAAAATCATTCAGACTTTTGTTACGTCTACGTTTATACTTTCCCACTTTCCCTGGTCACCGAATATAAATCACCCCATCTTTCGGTATTTCCTGCCACCCTTGACCAAACCACAGGGAATTATATACATTAAACTTTCGCGCAGTGTACCGGAATCTAAACCTAGGTATTTGGTTTTAAAGCTAGGTGTTTGGTTTGAATTTTAAACCAAAAGTGTTTCATTATATTGATTAAAAAGAAACATTTACAAATAAAATGATCAATACATTAATTGTATAATATTACCTATCAAAAGTAGGCAGAAGACAAACAAATAATGTTTTTAACACATATTATTACATTTAAATTTGCGTTATTTCTTTTTTTTATATGTATACCTAGCCACTTTAGCGTAATTGTTTGTACTAAGTTGTTTAGTGAATTTAATGGTCGAGGGACAAACTTAATTTTACTAAAGCAAACTAATTTAATTTAGAAAGAAATAATGATTGCCTTTATTAAGACTAAATTGTAAAACTCTCATAAGTTTGTTTACCTTATTTGTTACCTTATTCTTGATGAAGTTGTGCGTATTTAGCGCTTATAACATTCAAACATAAAATTAATTAAATAAGTCACAACACATAACTACGTAGTAACACAGTTTGCACAAGATATTTTAAGTTAGGGCAAAAGGGCTTAAGTCAGAAATTGTTAACTTTGACAAACTCATGGCTTGCATTGCAGTATCTATACTAATATTATAAAGAGGTAAAGTTTGTTTGTTTGTTTGTATGTAGGGGGTAATCTCTGGCTCTACTGAACCGATTTAAAAAATAGTTTTACTAATAAAAAGCTACATTTTCCCTGAGTAACATAGGCTACAATTAATTTCGGTAAAAACCTTTTTTTATTTTAATATATTTGTAAATTTAGTCGGAAAAAAATCTTAGGTTAGGTTTAGAATGATAAATCAACACATGTATTTACATTTAATACCATAGCAACCAATTGAATAAAATAACAGATAACATAGCTGCTTTAATATTTCCATTAACAGCTGATTTCAAAATTTGAAGCAATTATTTTTGTATTTCCACCTTTTAGGTTAGGATTTTAAAGTGTAAACCTGAGCCTTGCTTTTTCTTTTAACCATTATTAACTGCTGTTGTAAAATATAAGAAATAATTTGGTTTGAACATTTAACAATATTTACCATCTTAGTTTTGAGGTTATTATTAATACTACACCTTTATTATAAATAAAACATAACATATGATTTTAGAAGGTACCATTGGGGGTTGGCGTGTGGAGCACGCAGGGGTCTCCCCTAGTATATTATAATTTAAGAGAAGGGACGAGATAGGCAATATGGTAGCACGTAACTCAAGTGCTGTTTTGTTCTCAGTTCTTATTGACAAGCCATGATAGCTGAGTGGTTAGCGTAGAATCTTCCTGATCAGAAGATACTGGGTTCAAATCTCGGCTAGACCAGGTAACTTTTCATATCTGTGGTTTGAAGGTAGGAGGGCGGAAGTAAAGCAAACGGTGGTTGGCTCGCTTGCAAGCTGACGTAATATGACTAGTTACCTGGTCTCTGGCTTGTTTTGCATAACTTTTATAAGATTATAAATATATATGTGTATATATATTTTTTTATATATATAAATTTATTTTTAAAAACCACGACAATTTGTTTTTTATGTAACTTCGACTTTTTTACCATTGATGTTTGACCACGAAACCAATGAAATTACAAGCAATATATATTTTATTCATATAATAACAATTCGTTAACAATTTCTGACTTAAGCCCTTTTGCTCTAACTTAAAAGATATACAATATGAAACTCTATATAACACTAAATTTACCACGATATCTCTTGGTTTAGTAACTTGCAAGTTCACAAGGACTCTCGTTGCCATGCACAAATGACGCCTTATTCAAACAAAATGCGACAAAGCATATGGGATGGACTTGTGTAGATAAGATTGACAAATTGAAACGGGTCGACGGTTGGTACTGACGTCCAATTAAACGTAGCGTATAACGACACATGTTAGCGAATAAAACTATTCATAGTTTTAGTACTCTCAACTTGAGTAACTTTTGCAAACATTTTGGAAAGCAAATTTCCGGCATCAAAATATTTGCAAAGACCTGTCAACTCCTAATCAAGTAGCAATCATCCCTAGTGTGCGCAGATTTCCGCTTTAATGATGTGTGCCCACATTTCCGTGTGCGCATCTTTCCGGTAACCACTTTGTTTTCGATACCAAACCATAGTCGGTCCATTCATACGTGATACAGATAGCACCAATTAGGATGGAGCGAGAAGAGGGGGTGTGCAAGTCTCCTACGCCGGCTCCCACCACATTTCCCCTCTCGCGGCGGAGTACAGTCAGAGCTGCCTGCCCTATCTAATTCATGTCTGCTATCAACACTTTTTGGTGGTGACTGTACTGAAGACTCACAGTCGAGTAGGAGAGGGTGAGACGTTACAGCGCATGCTCAAGTGACGCTTCACGCTACTTGGCACTATCTGTACCCAAAGTATTGAGGCACTTCTCGGAACTCACCTCACCCTTTCTATTCTCGAGCCTGGCGGAAGCAAACGATGACTCACGTACCGGCGCTGTTACACAGTACTTCAACTTTTTTTTATTTCAAGTTTAAATTTAAAATTTTCAAGTTTTTTTAACTCTACATAAAATTCTAAAGAATATGAGCCAAAACGCGGTGAAAATGCTTTATTTCATTATTTTCTATCTCTAAAATTTTCAAGTTCCCATAATAAATTTTATTATGTAATACTAGAAAATTTCTTTTTTTAACTTCCCGCTAAGACAATTGAAAATTTTCGAAAATAGGGAAGTTATTGGTTTCACCCCGTTTTTCGAAAATCGAGTATTCATCAGATCTCGACGTTTTGAGGTCCTAGGAATCTTCCCTGACCACTCCCGAGAGGGTGTCACCCTGTCTGAATGTATGTGTGTGTGTATGTAAGTATGTGACCCGCTTATAACTTTTGAATGGCTTAACCGATTGGATCCTACCAAACGGCGTTCTAAAGAGTTTCATCAAACTTAGATTTCCTGAAAATTTCAACTAATTCGGACAGGTAGGTTCTGAGAAATTTCAAAAAACTAAGAAATAAAAAATTTTCAATATCAGGTTTTTTGGAATAACTTTTAAACGGCTTTACCGAACAATTCCAAAATCTAATCAGCTTTTAACCTTAAAAAGCGACGTTGATCGCTACCAGTCCGGTCAAAATCGGTTAATTCGTTTGTAAGATATCGTGAACGAAAGAAAATCAAAAAAAGTGTTTTTTTCTCAATTTCTCCAAAATTTTTTATCAGAAAAGTTTTTGTTGTCGATTCTTTCAATGGACTCAAAAAACTGCATCGATTGCCGCAAATCGCATAAAAATCGGTTGATTCATTCGAAAGTTATGGCAGTTCAAAATGTCCATAAATAGTGTTTGTTGTAATTAAACTTAGCGGGAAGTTACATGGATGGCCTTTAGGGTCAACCGTTTTCCAAATTTTTTTAATTATGTTATTTTGTTTGATTTTTTACATTGAATTTATTGTGTTTTTAGTAACTTGTTGTATTTCATTATTTGAATCTTATAATTAGTGTGAATAAAGGCTGTATCTACTTATTATATTCTAGAATTAGAAAAATAAGATTCTTATCCCGTTGTGTATTTTAATGCTACAGTTCAGACCTGTTTCACACTTACGCGACAATCTGACGAAGAGTATACGACTGTTATCACACTTGACCAAAATGTCGTGGTCGTGTAAACCACGGTAACTAGAACTACACGGTATGTGTCACGAGACAGCTGCGCAGTAACTCTGAGCTCAAATGACGTCACTGACACCGTCTCATGCTTCCCGCCTAGCAGATTGACTTGAACTATTTACGCAAACAACGATTTGCTGGGTTTGTTATGTGTAATTTTTACACAAATTTGTCCGTGATGTGTACTATAGTTTTCTTCTAAACAGTGTATATAATATTTTAAGTTAAAGTGTGTGTATATTTAAGTGTTTTATAACAAAATGCCTTGTTGTGCAGTTGCCGGTTGCACCAATCATACGGATCACGCAAAGAGGTTAGGAATTTTATTTCATAAATTTCATAATGATAAACTACACAAACAGTGGGTATAATTTTGTAAAAGAAGAGAACATTTTAATTCACTTACAGCGCGGATTTGCTCCAAGCATTTTTTAACGACAGATTTTGAAAGAGACTTAAAAAGTGAACTATTAAACAAACCTACCTAAAAAACACATTTTAAAACCCAAGACAGTTCCTACACAAAAAATACCAAATGCCACCCCCCCCACATTATCTCAACGAGCCGAAAATCGTGAATCTAAAAATATTATAAAATCTTTGCTACATGATTCAGCAGACAGTGTAAATATTCAAAACACACCTGATGATCAGGAAGCTAATTCTTCCAATTTAAATTCAACACGACCTATATCTGGTGATTTATCTACGGTAGAGGCTCTTTTATATAAAACCGACAATAATTTAAAAAAAGAAAATAAATTACTTGTAAATAAACTGAACAATGCTAGTGTACTTACATCAAAACTCAAACAATCATTAGAAAAATATTTACCGTATGTCAGCAGCAATATGTATTAAAGGGGAAATGTACAAACTGGTCGGCTGATGATGTAGCAAAAGCAGTAACTATCAGATGCATCTCTAAAAAAGGATTATCATATCTAAGGGAAACATTAAAATATCCCCTCCCAAGCGAGACAACCATAGCAAGGCGGCTTTCTCAATTTTCAACCCCTCCTAGATTTTTAGACATTAGTATGAATATACTTAAAGGGCAAGCTATAATATATGAAGATTTTCATAAGGATGTTGTCATCAGTTTTGACGAAATGAAAGTTAATTCAGACATCTGTTATGATTGTATTGAAGACAAGTTCAGAGGTCCACATGTGAATGTCCAGGTCATGATTATTCGTAGCCTAACACGGAAATGGAAACAGCCGATTACAGGTACAGTACCTTGTTTGTTGTATTTACTATTTGTTATGCTATTGGTATAACTTAATATTTGACCTTGAATATTTCCATTTTAGGTTTATTAATTGGTCATTCATACTATTAATTTCAAACAAATCAACAAAATGTTTCCTTAAATTTTTGTATATGCAAGTACATCTTTTTATAATGAATAACTATGAATTTACTGTCGATAAAAAAGGTTTTACTATAAAAAAATTGCACCTCAAGATTCCCTAGAGTGTATATGTAATCCCATGAAAGATTGTATATTTTCCGTTTACCCAATAGCCGTGTAGGGTGATGTTTTTAAGAAGCTTGTCACTGGCGAAATCAAATCGCTGTAGAGATGCCGGGCGCTTCGGTGTCAGTGACGTCAAGCCACCAACGACCTGCGCGTGACACATACCGTCTTGTTGTAGTTACCGTGGTGTAAACGATACCCGGCTGTCGTGCGGTTGGTGTAGGAAGTCAGTTATCTCCACTGCAGTGTACGACTGTCGGTGTCGGCGAAGGGAGAGGGTGAAGAGACTAATGGCGTGTACACATCTACCCGGCATGTGTTGTTTGCAGTTTCTACGACTACGATACTTTCCTGGTTTTGTTGTTTGTTTTTTGTGAAAAAAGATCAAAACAAAATGGCAGTCGTTGGATACTGCCAACAGAAGTAAAAACATAAATCTATGAAATAACGGTATTTTTTTATTGTATTTTCAAAATTAATTAATTATAGTAACAAAAATTTAAATTGTATAGTTTGTAAATTAAAATCATTAACTTTAGTCTGGTTTTCACATTTGTATAAAGTTTATTTATTAATCAAAATATATTATGGACTGAAATTATATATAAATATTCATTGGAAATTATGCGTTCACATAGTTGTTGGAGTATTTAGTTTAAAATTATCGTAGATGTATAATTTTTACTTTCTCCACCCTATACATAGTATATGGAGAAAGTATTGTTTTCGTAAAAATGTTCGAATTTGAATTTTCAGTTGAATTATCTGTTTTAGTGCTCCCAGAACCCCAAAAAATGGTTTATTGCAATTATCTGTGTTGGTGCTCCCTGAACCCAAAAATATTTTTAGTGGAATTTTTTGTTTTGGTGCTTCCTGAACCCAAAAAAGTGTTTTTAGAGTGGTGTCTGTCTGTCAGTCTGTCAGTATGTATACACGACCAGAGAGGACACTATTGGTCCGATTTTCATGAAATTTGGTATGAGGTACTAAACCCTAATATCTCCAGGCGTTTTTTTCATTTTTTGGAATTTTTAATTTTTAAGGGTAATTTACCCCTAAAAACCCATAAAAAACGACAAAAATGCAAATTTCTCAAAAACGGCTCTAACGATTTTGATCAAATTTCAGTATTTATAGTGCTTAAGACGCCAAACAAAATGACACCACCCGCTTTTATCAAAACTTCGGCGTTTTATAATTATGGGGAAATGTTTAAAAATAAACAAGTTTATGTTGTCAATCTAGCATCGCGGCGGCGGCTGCACGGGGTAGCACCATGGTAGCGATCACGGCCAGTAATTCAAAGGTCGCGCGATCGAATCCCGCCTAGGACAATAATTTTTTATACGATTGACGTAGGTAGAATATTATTTTTTTGTTTTGTTCTAAAAAGTAATAAATAAAATGATTGAAAACAATATTATTTTGACTACAGTAAATTGGGAGAAAGTTTGTGTCAGTTAACTGATACCGTTTATTTTGTATTATATTTATACATATATTGTTTATTTATATTTTAATTTTTCTGCTAATCGAATGTTTATTTTTAGAAACAATATATTTTTATCGAATACAAGTTCATCAAGACTGCTTATGGCTAAACGCTAGTCTTAACAAAATTGTATTAGGCCTAGATAAAAATAAATTTTCTCCTAAAATAATCATCCGATTTTTATGAAATTTAAAATATACATAAAGAATATATTTATATAATTGTCTACAAATGACAACGGAAGCATGGCGAGGAATGAGCCATAACTCAGTGTACTGTGTACATATACAGTCTGTATACAATGTATATTATTGAATCGAGGTCTGAACGAGACTAGGCTTGGCTGGATGTCGGTTACCCGACAGCCGGGTAAGTGTGAAAAAGATCAACTTTTGTGTCGGCGTCAACTACGTGTCGGATAGATGTCGGTTATACGACAGCTGGTTGAAACAGGCCTTAGGGAGCATTTTCACCGCGTTTAGGATCGTGTTCTTTAGAAGTGTATATAGAGTTCAAAAAACTTGAACGTTTTAAATTTAAACTTGAAATAAAAAAAGTTACCTACTGCGGAACGGGATAGATGAGTCATTGTTTGCTTCCGGCCGGTTGAGAGGAGTTGAGTTCGAGAAATCCCTTTATACTCTGGGTATCACCCCTGAAAGGACAGATCATAGATTTATTTTTATATAAAAAAAACAATAAAAACATTATTTTACTATTAAAAATCACGAGCAAAACTATGGGAGACATATTGTTTATATCCAAAAACCTTGTTATATGAAAATATGACAAAACCTAAGATGAATGTCTATATTATTTTGTTTTATTAACTAACTTTTAGTGCATAAAAACTTGAAACTAATTATTTACGTTGATTTGTTTTACACTTTGCTATCATTAATGAGTATAAATTTTAGAATTGTTTCAAAAACATTATTATTCAATTGCATCTGTCAGTGATTTGACGGCTAACCGATACTATTTATGTATTCACGCTACATTGAGATTTTATTTTGTAATTTATTCTCATCGCAGAAGGTAACTGTACTGTTATTGCAAATGGAATTGTGTTACGTTTTCAATTTCTATTGTATTGCCTTTAACTGGGTTTGTTTTCTGCTTCTGGGGAACATTTCAGTGATAATCTTTTTGCAATAACGATAAGTGTGGATAATTAGTTTCTATTTCATCCTTCGATAGTGAATCTGGCGTTTTTAAATAATATATAATCTATACTTATAAAAGCCAAATACCATTGACTCATCGCAGTTTCTCCAAAACCACGAGGCCTACAAACATGAAATTTGGCACTAATACTCTTTATAGGCTCTAGACACGCACTAAGAAAGGGTTTCCGAAAATTCGAAATTTTAGGGGGGGTTTTGGGGAGTCAAAGTTACTAAATCACGATTTCTCAAAACCTACCTAACGGATTGGAATGAAATTTGGTAAGTAGCTTCCTCTAGGGCCATATATGCTCGCTAAGAAAGGGTTTAAAAAAATTCGTAATATTATGGGGTTTAGGGGAGTCAAAGTTACTAAATCACGATTTCTCAAAACCTACCGAACGGATGGGAATGAAATTTGGTAAGTAGCTTCCTCTACGGCAATAGATGCTCGCTAAGAAAGGGTTTTAAAAAATTCGAATTTTAGGGGAGGTTTGGGGGGGGGTCAAAGTACTAAAAATCCCCATAAGAAATACATAGTGTTATATATTTATTGATATAATATATTTTTTGTTAATATACATTTAACTTTGATTTGTCTATCCGTGCAAAGCCGGGTCGGGCCAGCTGGTTATTTGAATAAACACAAGTTTGAAATAATTATGTTAGCGTAAAAAATAATGAAAAACATTCATACCCATGGAAACCAGTGTATTTAGAGAATTTTGAAACAGAATAGGCCTACCAAAAAGACAGAATTAAATAATAAATTTTCAATAATTTTATTTCGAAATGTTTTGAATAGACACAAAAGCTACAAATATTTCCCTTTTATTATGACAAACTATACAGGGTGATGGAAATTTTCCGCGACCCCTTTGTAATTATAACTTGTTACACGTATAACTCCAAACTTTCATGAAGTTATATTTGGCAAATTCTGCTCCTTTTGTGAGTGAATTTTACCCTTATGAGGTTAAGGGGCTGGTTGCAAGTCAAAAATTGGAAACAGTAATCCTTATTGTGTGACCTTATTAGCCCTCGTTGAGACGAAAAAATTGGTGCCAAGTAAACCTCTGTCTGATACCAAATCCAAAATGGCGGAGGCAAAAAATTCAGATTTAAAAAATTTTTATCAGTAGGCCCCATTTTGATAAATTCTTGGGAGCTACTTTTTCTAAATCATAATGAATGTACATTAAAAAGAATTGCGCGATGTTTCTGAATCTTAAAATGAATACACATCTACAATTCTATGTAGAGTACAATACGTAGAAAATGGAAAAATCTGAACTTCTTGGCTACGCCATTTTAGACAGGGGAATCAGAGATTGGTTTACTTTTAAACCAACTTTCTCTTCTCAACGAGGACTTTGAAATGAGGTAAATCAAAATAAGAGTTACTATTTAAAATTTTTTACTTGCAGTCCCCCTTCAATTAACCGAATAAGAATCAAATTAATTCATACCCATAAAAGGTGGAAAGTTTACCCAATATAACTTCCTGAAAATTTGTAGTGTAACAGGTTTAAAATTACGAAGGCGTTGTGGAACTTTAGCATCTATACTTTTGCGGAAACTATAATAAAGAGCTGTTACACAAAATGTATCTGTTCTATCAATTTATAGTACATTTCGTATTTGATCTGACAATAAACAAATAAAATATTAAAAATCTGCGCATCTTTCTCCACAATAAGTCTGATCCTATTAACAGTAAAATTCCCTAAATTTACTCCAAGGTGATTTTAGGACTGATTTTAATTGCTGTCGTAAATAACTTTGTTAAAAAGCGACACACTGGAAGTTAGGACATGTCTAGTGCTCAACTTTTATTTCTAATCATGATGATAGTAAGTCTTTACTGGCAAAAATTAGAGCATCTGTACTGTTAGTAGTCTGTTGCAGTTAAAGCTATGGCTTTACGAAGTTATCCGACCGCTCAAAATCTGCCGATACGATTATATTTTTAGAATAGGTTATTTTCTTTGCAGGTTTTGATTGTGTGGCTGTTTAACTTAGATTATTAATTTTAAATAGTGCATCAGTATTTATTTCTCATCAAGTTTACACAAAATTTATTTTGTGCTACACACAACTATTGTCATTTTTATTTAAAATCTTTTCTCGTTTTCGTTTCAAAAGAATTAAATTTTCCGCAAAAAAAAACATTAAGTTTTATATAAATTAAAATTCACTCACCAAAACCTCCGCAAATAACGGCAAAAGCAACTTCAAACAGATTAATCTGTACTCTGATATTTTCACGGAAATTTGGTGACCTAGATTATAACGTTTGTCGTCAGAATTTTGTCCGTCAGGGTAGCTCAGTTGGTAGAGCATTACGACGGAAACGTAAAGGTCCCGGGTTCAACTCCCGGTCTTGGCCTATGTTTTTTCACTTGTAATGTAATTAAATATCCCTCGATGAGGAAGTGTGTAAGCGGAAAAATAAAAAATAAAATATTAATAATAACACCACTGTAAGCTGCAAAATAAGAATTGAGATTGTTTTCAATGTCGTCTACACGAGGTATTCAATATTTTAATTCAATAATTGCAGTAAAACAGTACAAGTGAGATAACATCGACCAATATCTGGAGCGATCAGGGTAGCTCAGTTTTCAGAGCATTTAAATATTTATAAAGATAAACATAGAAATTAATTATAAATAATAAGTTTAAACTTATTCATTTTTAATAGTATAATGAGTGTACAAAATTGCATATATTTGGTGGCCAGCAAATATTTATTTATAATCATCACACTAGTGAAACGCGAACAAAAATATTACGTATTAGTTTTTACATATATCATCGGTGAGAAGTTATTTACAGTTGGCAGTTAACACATATGGTATTCACAGTAAATGTTTTACATACATATTTCTGTTAATGCACAAAATAATATGATTAAATTGCATAGCTAGAACTTGACAGTTTAGATCCAAAATTGTTGGTAAATAAATCAGCTGATGCAAATCCAAAGTTCGGTACGCTTCAAAATAAAAAGTACAGAATGAAAAATCGATGGTTGGTTTTTAGAACAGCTGATTACGTTATTGATTGTTGCCAAGTCAATAACTTATTATTGGTTTCTTGTTTGAGGTTAGAGTTAACGATGTAATGCTTCTGCAGTCTCTGAAAAGAAGCCTTGAGTGGGCATCTTTGAAAGTAAACACCGGTAATACATCTTTGACCAAACCCTTGGTCATATTTGAGCAGAATGTTTGAAAAAAAATTGGTGGATTCCCTTATAGAATAAAAACTGGTCAACCATTAAATATGAGGGACAAAAAAGATAGAATAGTCTATTGAGTCTCAATGTTAGCAATAAACTATAAAAACCCCAGGTTCCTACAATCAGATGACCTCAGATGAAAGTAATGTACACCTAAATTTGTTCATCAACAAGGAAACAAAACGTTTTCTTTGATTTCAACATCATGACAAAATGGTGAGCGGGTAACGGTATAGTGCGATGTTTCAGGGAGAGGCAAACCAGAGAAATACTGGGTTAGTATTTCGTTGATGATGATGACGGGAATGTTAAACAGGTACTTTAAATAGAGAAAAAAATATCCTTCATATTTTGCAATACATCTGAAAAGGATTTGTTGTACTGGTTCTTAGTGGATCCGGCAAGTTGGCACCACCAGTCACAATCACTCTATCCTCTATTGCTTTACTTCAATTAAAGTGTGACCACCACCTGAATTCCCGAAGAACAAACGTTCATGACAAACGCACTCTCCTGGCCTTTCGCCGTCAGTCACTTAGTCGTGTTGAATGATGGATGAAATCGCTTAGCTTCATGAAGAAATAACTAGGTAAGTTAGAAGAATATATCAACCTCTTTTCAACAACACGTTCGAGCTACCTTCAACAATACTACAAGAGTTGCCTAAAACTTAATGGAGAGCATATAGAAAATGTGTATGTTAAAAAATAGTAAAGTTTTCAGCTTAATTCTGCTTTATTCTGCTTTCTACATTTATCTAAAAATAAAATACAGTATTTTAGACAATCACATATTCAATTCTCTACATTAACACTTTCAGTGTTATGCGCGGTTAAACGCTTATAGCAAAACGTGTTCTTCCCTGTGGCTGAGTGCGGTTAAACCCGCAAAAGGTGTTCTTCCCTGTGGCTGAGTGCGGTTAAACCCGCAAAAGGTGTTCTTCCCTGTGGCTGAGTGCGGTTAAAACCGCAAAAGGTGTTCTTCCCTGTGGCTGAGTGCGGTTAAACCCGCAAAAGGTGTTCTTCCCTGTGGCTGAGTGCGGTTAAACCCGCAAAACGTTTTCTTCCCTATGAATAGGAGCGGTTTTAACCGCTCCTGCCCAATCACTTTACACTGGAAAAGAGGAGTATAGTCGTTGTCTGGAACAATTTGTTTTACCTGAGTAGTTGGTAGGAACCTGGCTACGATTCCAGGTCCAGTAGCCTAGGAAAATAGCGACTACAAAGCAAATTACTTATCGTTTAAACTGGGCGCCATCTTGCTAGTCATTCTTAAGAAGACGCTCCTATGCCGTAGCACAGAAAGTGTTAATAGAGAAAACGTTTGCGTATATTTGCACTTAACAGGTATGTTAATAATTTCAATCCAGATAGTATTCCTTTTTTTTCAACTGGACTAAGCAGTTACTGAAAACTTGAATTTTATTTTATCAGGTCTTTATGGAAAAGCTAGCTTAGCCAGTAAAATTAAGTAAAATATTTAGAAATGAAAATATTAAATTTAACAGCGCACGTTTATCTAATATTGATTCTCACAATAATCGTTTTAGTTTAATAAGATAAAAATTTGAGAAAACCTGAAATTTGGGGGTTTTTATTGCTTGCGTTGCACAAAAGGGACAAATAGGTAGATACGGTAATTTGTTTTAAATGTAACAATGTATAAAACATTATTCTTAAAACGTGCATATGATATCAAATTATTCATAATTTAAGGAGTATCCTCAAGTTCGGTATTGGTACCAAAATAAAATAAAACTATCACAATTTTCAAATCAGTAGTTATATATGTACTAACAATAAACGTAAATTGTATCCTAAATTTGTAAAAGACAAAATTAAATTCGAATAAACTTCGTCACTTTTGAATTTGTTCTTGAAATGAGGTTAGATAGAGAAGTTACGGTTCATAGTTTTGCCACTTTAACTATGACAAAGCACTTTCCGAGAAGTGACACTTGTGTTGCGGATAATCCCAATAATAATGAAATCCTTCAAAACACTTGTATCTTGGGTGTTGTGGAAATGAAATGGAATATAGAGCCGCCACAAATCCCTTCATGTGGGGGGGACACGTGATGGCAAAGCGGATCTACAAGAGTATTGCTTACTGTCATATACATCTGTACAATGTGGAGTTTCCTAGAACTTTTGTGTTCATCTTTTGGTAATTTTATCTACTTATAAAAGTGTTGTTGTGTTTTTTAAGAAGTAGAATTTCGGTAAACTAAAAATAATTGTGTGGGTAATTACTGATAGAGTTTGATACTTATTTATTTAAACAAGATGGAAACATCTCTAATATAAAAGAGATTTATCTCTATATACCAGCAATTTGAGATATGTTTATATTAGCTATATTCATTTTAGGTGGAAAACTTAAATTAAAATTGCATGATTTTGGTCCGAGTCACAGATAATTAATACTAATTATTTACCTTAGGTCCGTCTTATGATTCCAGGACTATTGGCTGACATATATTTAAACTACTATGCAAATAAATATTTATTATCTGATCAAAATAAATATAGACACAATATAATTTATTATGGTCGTTACGTAGATGACACATTTTTATTTTTTAATGGAACTAACAGACAAATATCCGGATTTCTGAAATACATGAATGATATCAAACCGAAAATCCAATTCACACTGGAAATGGAAAGGCAAAATCAACTCAACTTTCTCGATTTTAACATTAACAAAAAACAAAAACAGGTTACAATATAAAATATATGGCAAACCTACTACCACAGACGTTACCATACACGCCGATTCACACCACCCATATTCACAAAAGATGGCAGCTTTTCATAGTTTTGTCCACAGACTTATCACATTACCTATGAACAAGGAGGATTACCAAAGCGAAATTAACATCATTAAACATATAGCTGTGGCAAACGGGTACAATAGTATAACTATAGACAAGTTAATCAATAGACATATCAAGAAAAAGGACACGAAACGCTCTGACAATGACGCTACCATCAAAAATAGCTATATTTCTTCAGAATATACTAAATATTTACCTAATGTCTTACAAAACGTTTTCAAGAAACATAATATAACTATATCATTCCGTACTAATAATAACTTATATGCTTCGTTAAAACGAAAAATTATCACCCCAATAGAGGAAAGGTCCGGAGTATTCAGAATTAATTGCCAGGAATGTGACAAACATTATATTGGTCAAACAGAGAGAACGTTTAAGGATCGTTATAAAGAACATCTCCCTAACAAGAGCTCTGTTATCAGTAAGTCTAATTACGCACATCACCTTACTGAATCGGATCATAAACCGGGAGACTTCAACTCAACAGTAGAAGCCTTATACACGTGTACAAAAGGAAGAATAATGAATGCAATAGAGGAGTTTAAAATATATAAAACGTTAAAAAAACCAGATGACGTATTAAATGACAAACTTACGTTCAACTCCCACTATTTGTACGACACGGCTATCAACCATTTGTATAAAACATACAGAGTAACGATCAGTAGGCTGCACTGCATTATACTGACCCGACGTTGAGATGCGGCTTATTTCTTGTATTTATTTATGTGACCAACTTTGACTTGTGTGTTGGTGTGTGTGTAATTGTGTAAGTTCGACGAACTCACCAGAGGGGTGACCAGATGATGGAGTTACGGCTCCGAAACATGTCGTCTTAAGGGTCGGCTCTAGTAAAACAGAAAGCAACCTGCTACTCCAGCGTAGCGGCGGAAGGCTACACGGACATTGCTCATCCTAAATCCATTTAAAACCCGCAATTGTTCAAATATAGTTTTAAAAAAATACCAAACTCTTGGGAATAAAATTCTTCATCCGAATGGCTTGGTAATTTTTCGCTACAATTAATAGTTACAACGTAAAAAAAATATTTAAAATCACCCTATAGCGGCGGTAGGTTACACGGACATTGCTCAACCTAAATCCATTTAAAACCCGCAATTGTTCAAATAGCGTTTTAAAAAAAATACAAAACTCTTGGGGAAAAAATTCTTTATGCGAATGGCTTGGTAGTTTCTCGCTATAATTAATAGTGACAACATAAAAAATATATTAAAGATCAATGTTTTAAATTGTTAATAAATATTAAACAAAATGTTTTTTTTTAGTTTTGGAAAAGCCATTTGCATGCATATTGGCCATAGCTTTAAAATGACACATCGTTCATAATTATCCGATCAAAAATAAAGGAAAAATTTGGATTCTAAATTTAACATTGGTCTTATGGCGTGTCAGCCAACATGGCCGACAGCTAGAGCCGACCCTTAAACTAAACGTCAAGGAGTCATAAGACGGACCTAAGGTAAATAATTAGTATTAAATTGAAAGAAGTTAATTATTAATTTCAAATAATTTATTTGATTTGTCCTTGGGTTTACCGATGTACTAACAAAATATATTCGATTAGTTCATGTTATTTATTGAAATAAGTCTTTAAAACTACAAATCGAAATCTTCATCATGAATAGATGGAGGTCTATCACACCATAAACCCCATGAGACTCCGGATATAGTTTCAATTTATATTATTTAATACATATACTGATATAACCGTGGTTTTTCCATGCATGGCCCTATAACTCAGAAACTTCGTTTCATTTTTATTATTTTCAATTATCCTCCACGTTTTTATAAAAATTTGATAAAACCAGTATCACTCAGTCTACCCGATTGGTAGACTGTGATTACAAATAAACAAAAATACCTCTTTAAAATACTTGAAAAATATTATATCTACATCTTAGTTTGATTGCAGACTCCAGTCAAACTGCAAATAATACATAGCAAATGCTTGATTGAGTTATCGGGTTAGCGCTTGACTATTAAGCCATCATTAGGGATGATTAACCCTCATTACCTCTTGATACAATTACACCCTTGTAGGCATTCGAAGCACGTTGAGCTGTTTAAACAATTGGTTAACTGATTAACGTATTTGCCTAACTAAATTATTTCAAGGTTGACGGCGTTATAGTGTCACCAATAAATTCGTTAAATTGTAAATGCTAGTGGTAAAATGAAATAATACTTTTCGCCAAAGAGTGCAGACAAACTGGATTTCCAATAACAGAAAATTTGCTTTAAAAAATATCTTTCATTATTTGATTTAAAAAAGAATTAATTTATTCTGACCAAGAATAAAAACGTATAAAAAATAGTACTAGACTTGAAATTATCAATATTGTAAAGTATTATATGCATACTTGGGGGTAGAGCGGTTTTTTGTTGTCCTACTGTTTCGGCTGTCAAAGGTTCGAATCTAAATTGTAAGCTGCTTTCTGTTGGTATAGCACACTCTGGCATTAACACAGTAACTAAGATGTTAAGCGTATGCCATTTTTTATTGAAATAAAACATTTTAGAGGTTAATAATTAACAAAATGAGAAAGGATTAAAATATTTACTTACTGAATAATTAATTTGTATAGAAATCAATGAACAATTAGCACTAATTAATTATTTAAATGTTCTAGTTTGTACAGGTCTAGTCATCCCCCGTCAGCTTGGAAGCCAGCCAACCAACGTTTGCTTTACTTCCGCTCTCTTAACCTCAAACCACAGATATGAAAAGCTACCTGGTATCGCGAGATTCGAACCCGGGATCTTCTGATCAGGAAGACCCCACGTTACCCCTCGGCTACTAAGGCTTGTACACAATAAAACGCTCTTAGCTACTTTACAAAGTAACCATTTTGCCTATCTCGCCCCTTTAGGCGGACCACCGTCGTTATAAGCGAATTATTTTCTTCGGGTTAAAACTTTGTTATTTCGAAATAGTAGTGTAACTTTTTTATTTAGCAAGATATTGGCCCAAAATGTTTAACATAAACATACAAAAAAATGTGTCCTAAAGTATACAAGTTTTCAAGTAATATATTTTTTCTCTATCTGTTTTCTTCATACAAACTGGAAATTTTATAAAAACGTTTTGTTATGGAATGTAATTTTATTTTTTCAAAATTTGTTGGTACGTTAGAAAAATATTTATAGCAGAAAATATTTTTATAGGTCTATTAGAAGAAAAAGAATTTAAAAATCATGATGATATCTTATCAAATAACAAAAATACAGTTTTTTTATGAAATCCTTTCGAAAATTCGTAAAAAATGCCTGGGACTGAAAGGGTTAATTAAGCAATATACTGATCCAAGTGAAAAAAACCCAAATTGTACGTTATATTACTATTGAAATTAGAGATTCTGATAGGGATGTTTACTTTATTTTAAAAAAATTCTGTTACTGATTTGGGGGATGTTGAAACATCATTATGGAAACAATTTTATAACAGTAAACATAAAAAAAAATTCTCAAACCATTTTGATTAGACCTAAAATGTATTTTGCAAAAAAGAAGATCATTTTAAGAAAGGATAAAAAATAACAGATATTTTATCTGGTCCAAATTCGCAATATAGGCCCTACTTCTGTTTCTAAACATAGTATTTTATTTTTCTTTAACAAATTTAGATTGGTTACCTTTAAAAGGTGAAACAACTGAATTTGTACAACTAAACTTTTACTTTTGATATTGTACTTTATTACTATTTAAGTTTTCGTCAATCAATGTTAAAAGCCAAAATACTGTTCCATTTTTTAACGATAATAAATAGACTATAGAGACCTAAACATCGTGCCTGATTTTGTCACCTTTAATTCTGAAGAAGATGCTGTATTATATTTCAGTGTTGTTAATATTAATGGACTTGGTGTCAATTTTATTGAAGACTTTACTTATCCGATATATAGTTGGCCTAGAATGGTCATTAATTGTTTGTTACAACATAGTGTTAGTTGTAGGTCTAGGTGTATTCTTGCAAGTTTTTTTTAATGGTAATGGTATATCGTCGCATGTTTTGGTTTACAAATTACGAGTGATTGGCAGACACTGTTTTATTAATTGGAGAGATGTATTAAGTCATCATTATTTTGGAAGTTGCCAGAAATGGTATCCAGTATCGCTAAAAATGTTTAAAAGTAACACTTTTTTACTTTCTCCCCCTATACCATAGTATATGGAGAAAGTATTGTATTCGTCAAAATTTTCGAGTTTGAGTTTTTGGTGGAAATATCTGTTTTGGGTCCCCCTGAACCTAAAAAAGTGGTTTTCGGAGTGATGTCTGTGTGTGTGTCTGTGTGTCTGTGTGTCTGTGTGTCTGTGTGGATGTTATCAGACCTAGAGCCTAAACCAGTAGTCCGATTTTGATGAAATTTGGTATGGAGGTATTAATCCACGGTATCTCCAGGCGTTTTTTTCATTTTTGTGAATTTTTTATTTTTAAGGGTAATTTTCCCATAAAAACCATTAAAATAACGGAAAAATCAACTTTTCTCAAAAACGGCTCTAACGATTTTGATTAAAATTTTATAGTTTATTAGGGACCTAAAGTACTATAAACTGTAAAATTTTGATCAAAATCGTTCTAGCCGTTTTTGAGAAAAGTTGGTTTTTCCGTTATTTTAAGGGTTTTTATGGGAAAATTACTCATAAAAATAAAAAATTAAGTTCCTATAATGAGGGAGAAAGTATGTGTCAGTTTCCTGATACCGTTTATTACATATTCTTCTCTACTTTGTGATTTTTTTTTCGAATGTACGTTGTTATGTACTAACAATTATAATTTTACTATCTGACCCGTACGGCGTTGTCCGTGGTGGTTGGTATTTTCAGTCTTTTTAACGTAATTGTATTATTTTTAAGTGTTCAGTCAGTGAGGGGTATTTGGCTTTTATATATATAGATCTTAAATAATAAAAGCACTAATGTCATAATAATAAAAGATCTGAAATTATGATTTTAGTAATTTTGATCACCCCAAACCCCTCCTAAAATTTCGAAATTTTTCATACCCTTTCTTATTGAGCACCTATGGCCCTAGAGGAAGCTACATACCAAATTTCATTCTAATCTGTTCGGTAATTTTCGAGAAATCGTAATTTAGTAATTTTTACTACCCAAACCTCACTAAAATTTCCAATTTTTTAAAACCCTTTTTTATTGAACACCTATGGCCCTAGAGGAAGCTACATACCAAATTTCATTCCAATCCGTTCGGTATTTTTGAAGAAATCGGGATTTAATAACATTGATCCCCCAAACTCTCCCTAAAATTTCGAATTTTTCAATCCCTTTCTTAGTAAGCACCTATGGCCCTAGAGGAAGCTAAATACCAAATTTCATTCCAATCCGTTCGGTAGTTTTGAAGAAATCGTGATTTAATAACTTTGATCCGCCCAAAACCCCCTAAAATTTCGAATTTTTTTAAAACCTTTCTTAGCGAGCGCCTATGGCCGTAGAGGAAGCTACATACCAAATTTCATTCCAATCTGTACGGTAATTTTGAAGAAATCGTGATTTAGTAATTTTTAGACCCCTAAAATGTCGCATTTTTTCAAACCCTTTCTTAGTAAGCACCTATGGCCCTAGAGGAAGCTACATACCAAATTTCATTCCAATATGTTCAGTAGTTTTGAAGAAATCGTTTTTTAATAACTTTGATCCCAACAAACCCTCCCTAAAATTTCGAATTTTTTCAAACCCTTTCTTAGCGAGTGCCTATGGCCCTAGAGGAAGCTACATACTAAATTTCATTTCAATCCGTTCAGTAGTTTTTGAGAAATCGTGATGAGTGGGTCAGTGAGTGAGTGAGTGGTATTTCGCTTTTATATATATAGATATAAACCATTGTTTCAGATATTTATACAACTACTAAAGATAAATTTGTATTACAGTTCGCAGAAATTGAAATACGTTATTTATAGTAAGACCAGTAAGGGGATGAAGAGAGAAACGTACGTGACACAATGTACGTGCTCTTCAGTTAGAGGCGAAGTAATCTATCCTATAAGGGTGTCAATGTTTGTACTCGGAGTATTTGATTACATTCACTTAAAACAGAGTTGAGTAAATCCTGGGTCTAGAGGGAAAGAGTACATATGATATATTGTGAACTGGGTTGTTTGTTATTCAACGCTGGAAAGCTCACCAAATCACAGAGAAAAATAATTTAAGCACTTTACTAGACTGATTTTCTACGCGTGTGGTAAATTGCATCGAATAATATTGATGCACTAAGTAGGTCTTAGTGTTTGGTGATTTCATATTCTAGTGACTTCTTGATTCTTCAATAAAAGGGTAAGTACAAGTCGGAAGCTCTCTCAATTATGGTTAAGTAGCAGTTTTAGATTTAATAAAACTAAAATCTTACATATTTCGCTCTACAGGGTGTCCCCGAACTCTCTGGACCCCTTTTGTGGATATGTCCCTGGGATCTAGACAAACATATTTCAAAATATAAACATGGGTCTACGGTGCTTATTTTTTCGTCTGTCTGTCTGTATGTGTTTTTACAAAATACTTAAAAAAATACTTAAAAATACATAAATAAATAAAACATAATATTTATGTTATGAGAGATTTGATGACAGTCACGTACTGTGACATTAATAAAATTAACAAGTATCTCACACGTTTAATCAAGTGTCGTTTTGTGTTTTATACCTATTATGTGTTATTTATTTATGGTTTGAAAATAATAATTTATGTTTCTGGGATCCAGACAAACATATTTCACAATATAAACATGGGCCTACGGAGCTTATTTTGTCGTCTGTCTGTATGAGTTTTTTACAAAGTACTTAATATTTTTGGAAGTAGAAAAAATATTGAGCTCAAACTTTGTATACCTATTTTTTTGCGTAACTTTTTATTACTGTACGAAAAATTAGAACACTATTTTAAATAGTTAAAAAATGGCGGCCGTTTATAATTTTTAATATCAAATATCTCAAAATCGCTAACTTTACGAAAATATTACAAGAGACAAACAAAATTACTTTTTTAATGACAAACACAATAGTTTTTTTATTTCGTATGTAGCTCAAAGAAAAACAGAGATATTGACCAAAAAAATTTAAATTGTATTTCTTGGTAGTTGTCAACATTACCCAGAATTACTCTAGAAACAAAATATTTTAATGCTTTTTGGGTCAAATATCGCAACAATTACTGAAGTTACCGAACAGGAACCGATTTTATTAAACTTATCTGCTAATTTACGTAAATTAAATTAAATTTTACACCTTAATTAACGGCCTACATATTTCAATATTGATTCGTTTCTGTGAGTAATCTGAAACACGGGTGAGATCTTTCGCCAGCTGTAACTCTTTAACGAAGCATTTCCGGACCTATGAATATATGAACTTTTTCATTATTTTTTGGTACTGGAATCATCTTAAAAAGTGCTCGGAACATTATTCAAATAACTTATTATTTTAGCTCATAATAACTTTAAAATATTTTGTTTCTAGAGCAATTCTGGGTATTGTTGACAACTACCTAGAAATAAAATTTGAATTTTTTGTTAATATCTCTGTTATCCTTTGAGCTACAGACGAAATAAAAAAGTACATGTTTTTGTCTCTTGTCATTTTTCGTAAAGTAAGCGGTTTTTGAGATATTTGACATTAAAAATTATAAACAGCCGCCATTTTGAATATATTTAAAATAATTTTCAAATTTGTTGTACAGTAATAAAAGGTTTTGTAACAAATAGGTACACAAAGTTTGAGCTCAATATCTTTTCTACATCCAAAAATATTAAGTATTTTGTAAAAAACTCATACAGACAGACAGACGACAAAATAAGCTCCGTAGGCCCATGTTTATATTGTGAAATATGTTTGTCTGGATCCCAGGAACATAAATTATTATGTTCAAACCATAAATAAATAAAACATAATAGGTATAAAACTCAAAACGACACTTGATTAAACGTGTGAGAGACTTGTTAATTTTATTAATGTCACAGTATGTGACTGTCATCAAATCTCTCATAACATAAATATTATGTTTTATTTATTTATGGTTTAAATGCCAAAGTAATCTCTGTTATTAAGTGTAACCGTGAAAAATGTTTTTGTAATCGTTCTGATGATGCTTGAAGATGAAAAGGTTGTAAACGAGAGATAAAACTTATAAAAGGATTGCTAAGGCAAGTACTAAATAATAATATTATCGGTATTTTCCTAAACTCGCAGTCTTTCCGCATAATTTGTCCGACATCTCTTCGTACTTGCTAGAGAACGTTAATCGCTTTATATCATTCCCTAAAAATGGTTTGAATAGTTCACTGTTAAAGACATTTTATAGTTTAAAAATGAAGAATGAAAGTTTATTAAATCAATAAATTACATGTAGCATCAATTTAATTATCAACTTAGTCTGAGAAATTTAATTGTAAAGTCTGTGTTTCAATGCGTAAAAGTCTTTCAGCAAATCAAGGTATAAGGACCTTACTCAAATTCTAAAACTGAATATAAATCATCACTCTTCTCCATATTTAAATAGTTTTGTATATTAAAAATTTGAGGTGAACTAATAATTTTGTTTATTGTGTCTCAGTGTGGACATTTATCGTAAACGTTTTATACAAACTGTTTGTTTTAAATGTAGATTACGCATTTCATATGTTTAAAATCAAAAAGTTACTTATACAATTTTGATTCTATATCTTTAAAAACGTACTTCTTTTATAACGTTGATCGACATGACTTCAAAGCTACGATGGGAAAGAATATTGATTCTCCAAATTGATGAAACAAAATGATCAGTTTTTCAGTATAGCGTGAATTTTAACAAAAATAAATGCGAAAAAATTGTTTAAACATACTTTAATATCCATGAATAACATAAATAGATTCAAACTAAAAAATAAAAATAAAAACACATATAAAATTAATTCTTCCACA